>CAJHQQ010001821.1:0-81286 GCA_905132885.1 Moricandia moricandioides
AATGACATGTTCATAGAGTTCGACCGACTTGCCATTGACAACTTCTGTTCGCTCTAGGACAAGTTTTGGCCGTTTTTGGTTTATCGTTTAGAATGTTGGATCTATGTTTATCTCGTGTGTTATGTACTCTTTTGTGATGTTATTATAGTATGATTCTCTAACTTGGTAAGTAGATACCTTTTTATCGTATATAACCCTGAACGCTCTATATTGGAACGCAAAATAAAAATATAAACATTTACCATGTTTCTGATTCTCAATATTTCATGAGCTCTTCCAAGCCTAAACAATGATACCTTTTGAACCTAGTCAAAACCTTCCAGAGCTGCATGCTTCCCTTTCAAAGCGCAACTCTCCATGTCACATATTCTGAAAGTTTGTCCTTTTTAGATAATGAAGTAGACATTACACGTGAAAACTTAGACATATGCACTCATATTTCAAGAAAGTGTTCATGAAGAGATGATTACAATTTTTATTTAAGTACAAATTTCCCAATTCCCTCAAAAAGAGAAACACTCAACAAAAGAAAAGAAGTATGTAAATCAGTAGAACTCTATGAATAAAAACTTGATTTATGACACAAACTTCATCTCTAAAACTACACCATATAACTTTAAACCCTAAGGCTAAATTAGTTAATCCAAAAGATATAAATATATATTTACACCCTTTAATAAAGTTTATTTTAATTTTTTTTCATTAAAACTATTTTAGTGACAAATTTCTTTTTAGGTTCATCCTATCTCATATAGATTTGGGATGCTGTCTAAACTAACCACATCTAAATATTTACATTTGGATACAAAATCAAAGAGGGCCTTTAACTGTTTACTAGAGTACAAAAGCTTAATCATCTTATATATTAATTAAGAAGTTACTTTAGTGATTTATGCTGATGTGTCGCTCATAGGAAGACTCTTCAATTAATTATTATAATTTAATTGGTTGATGATTATTAATTTTGTATTTATTTAATTAAAAGTTTTAAAAGAAAACTAACCCTAGAATTATCTAATATAATATATGTTTCCAAACAAATAATTAAACATCTTATATATAAATTAATTAAAATAATTTTTTTTAGAAATAAATTAAACATTATATTAGTTGATAATATATATATATATACGTATGATACTATATAAACGATTTTAATAAATTTATATTAGTAGTGGATACAATAAATCATAGATTACAGAAACTAATTAATTTAAACCTAATAATATTAATTAAACTCACTCATTTGCTATATATATATATATATATATATATATATATATATATATATATATATATATATATATATATATATATGTCAAATGAAAGAGAGACAAACAAATATATAATTTTAAAAAAAAATCAATCATTTCCCAATGACAGTGTAATATCATAGATGATTTATCACTTATAAATGATTAAAATATTTTCTTTTAAAAAATAAAAATTATATGGTAAATCATTTAAAATTATATTAATCAAGAAATTTTTTTATTTAATTCTTATACTAACATAAGCAGATGAATTAAAATTATTACTCTTTGTTTCAAAATAATATATGTTTTAGGTTTTTTCACACTTTTTAATAAAAAACATTAAAACTTAATTAATAAAGAATAGTTTTTTTGTAATTTTATATTTCCTATATTTCTAAACTAATAAGACTTTAAGAAATGCAATTAATATTTTTGAAAATCACAATTTTTCATTATTAGTTGAAAAAATGCATTGAAAATATAAAAAATACATCATTTTGAAATAATTTTTTTCTAATATATGTATCTTTTTGTAATAGAAGGAGTATATGGTAAGTCATTTAAAATTATATGAATCAAACACATGTTTTTTCTATAGAGTTAATACTCTATTAATATAATTTATATAATTTGATTATAATATAATTAATATGTTTATTTTTAATAGTAAAAAAGAAAAGATACATCAATAAAAACATGAGGGAAAAAAAATGATTGTTGTGTTCTTGGTAATGACCTCCGCTATGCGTGGGATGGAATAATTTATAAAAATATTTATGTTACCTAATTTTAAATATGTAAGAAATATGAAAAATGTAATACAAAAGAATTATCTTATTTTCTAAAAATATAATATAATTAATATATTTTTTTAAGTATATAAAAAATTATTGAAAACATGAAAATAATCAAAATTCCCTAAAATCATAGAGAAGTTGATAAATCAGCAAATTCGCTTATCAAATAATAGTATAATATATGATAACTAAATGTAGAATTATAGAAATAATATATATGTTTTATGTGTTTGTTTATTTTTATCAGGTATTTATATATAATTAATAAATTACTTTAACATTTTTATAGAAATAAATTTAACGGTTATGCATTCTTATATAAAATAATTATTTTTGTAGGTAAGGAATTATTAGAATTTCTTAAGTTTTTAAATCATACACAAAAACGTTTACAAAATATTTTCATGATAAAAACCATTGATTATATTAGTTATACTAAAGCTATATAAAAAACCACGTTTTTTTCTTTTCTTTTGAAAGCTAGAATTTTTTCATTTTTTCACGTGTTAAAAAAATATAAAATAATTTTACTACCAAATATTTGAATTAATTATAATATTAGTTTTATGTAAAGTAGATATTTTTAATAACTAAGATTAATGTTGTTGAACTATTTTAAATCTCAATTATTTTCTAAAACTATATAATGAAATTCTGATAATTCAACTATTCAAAATTAATTTTTTTTAAAAAAATTATTATTCAAGAACTATAATAATATAAATGTAATATATATTTTTGATATAATATAATTAGACGTAAAACTGTCGGTAAATAGTATTTAATAAATACCTAGTATAAATTGAAAGAAGACACCTTTCATTCTTTTCTCTCCACCAACCTTTGAGGAAGCACGTGAGACTTAGGGTTCCTTACGCCGTACTGAAAACGGAGGAGGCGGCGGTTTAGAGCTCTGAACATCTTATCCAGTTTTCTCGGTACCAAATCGAAAAGTCAATTTCTTATCAGATTCGATTCTCTGTTTCTTGTAGGCGGATCTAGTACTTGTTCTTAGTAGTCTTTGTTTTATTAATTCATGTTGGCTTACTTCAGAGATTTCGGAATCAGCAAACATGGCACCGAAAAACAAGACATCAAACATGGTTTGGGTTGTGAAATCGAAACAACCAGAGAAACCGACAGAACCCGTAACGGAGAAGGAGACATCATCAGTGTTGTCCGACTCGTCTCTTCTCTCAGATAGTGTAAGAACTCTATTTCTCTTTACTTCTTGCGTTCTTATTAATTCTCAATATTGTTAATCTTTTTTCAGGTTTCAAAACTTCAGCTGTCTTCATCTTCATCAGCTCAACCTGCAACCGAAGAGCAGACATTGTCCGACTGGTCTTTTCTCCCTGTGGAGCTACTGCACATTATTTCCGCAAAGCTACAAGACTGTTTCGGTCTTATCCATGCCCGCTCTGTTTGCCGCCTGTGGCGATCCATCTTTCCTTTTCCTTCTTGGCTACTACCCACAAGCTACTCTCTTCCTTCATTCGACAGGTTCCCTCGCGAAGGAAGAGGCTTTTGCACCCTCGAGAAGCTCCATATGTTCCTCTTCAGAGTCCGCGCTACTAATGCTTTGCCTTCTGAGTTTTTCATTGGAGGAATAGGACCAGATAAGTCAGAGGACGATGTTGAGCTTCCTTCTCCTATTCAGTTCTCAGTGAAGATCCCAGGATCTGATCCAACCTTGTTGAACTTTGCTGACTGTCAGATTATTCCTCTGGGTTATATGTGCAGAATGGTCGGTTACGATCCTAATTCACTAGCAACAAGTTACAGAGGCGTTGCATTTCTTCCGCTAAACAAAGAGAAAGGAGAAGGATCAGATTTCATTGTGCTTATTGGCTATGTTCATCGTATATTAGCGTTAAGAAGTACTGAAATGAGATGGAGGGTGCTTGACAACATCTCAAGAGCTGATTGCAGTGATATAGTCACTTTTAGAGGCAAGTTCTATGCTGTTTTTATCAACGGGGACGTCTTCGCTATTGATCCACATACTCTGGAAACAAAACCACTAAGGCCACCAGAGATTGTGGGCTGTGGAAGATCCAATTATCTGGTCCCATATGGTGATGATGAACTTTACCTTGTTGAGAGAATCATCGTTCGTAACGGTGTATTGAATTTTACCAAGTTAGCATGTAGAGTGAGTGTGCTAGATGAGGAAGCTGGTGTATGGGTGGTGGTTAGTGATCTGGGAGACCGTGTCTTGTTGCTTGGACGACCAGGGAATAGCTCTGGAAACAGCTCGTGCTCAACTAAGGAGCTTCCTGATGGTTGTGGTGTGAGTGGGAGCTCGATGTTGTTCATCAATGAGATATTTGATGGAACTTACCCTTATAAATATGGAGTGGATACAGGAAACCCTGAAGACGACCTGAATGTTTGGAGATGCTCAAGAGAGACTCATGTGACGATCCTCAACAAGTCTCCAATGGTGGCTCTGAGGATTGAGCAAGCTGAGCCGTAAAATCTCACTTTTGATTTATTTGATACATATTTTGGTGGCTTTAATATTTTCTTGTGATTTGAATTACAAATGTAGACACAAATTGACTTTTTAAATTTTTTGTTACAAAAATATTTGAAATAATTTTTTTATTTGAAATTTTTTATTTTATTTTGTTAAATTTCATTTCTAAAACTTCAGTTCATAATTTTAAATTATAAATATAGATTAGTTAATTCTAAAGATATAAGCGTATATTTACAGATATTAAATTTTCGATTTTGTTCTGATTTGAATATTTTGATTCTGATTCTTTTTGGTATACAATATAAGATCTGTTTAAGAATTTCAGATTCAGTTTTTTTTTGTCTTTTCTTTTGTTTTTGCTTAACATCAACAATTCACAAAGTACCGTAGATTGGCCTCTACAAAATTTGACCAAAAAAAAAGAATAGTGCACTTTTATATCACTCTAAAACACTTATTTGGATTCAAGGCTATCCAACTTTATCATCATTGCATTTTCAACCACATCAAAGATGAGACTACTAAATTCAACCACAAGATTCGAAAGCTACTATTAAATATATCTGATTTGGTTCTGTTTAGGTTGGTGTTTGAGGTAGTTTTAAATAATGGAAAAAAGTTTGTCAGCTACACGAAGTTTATCTTAATATGGTGGAAACCATCTAATGTTTCATAATATGTTAACAACTACACGATGTTTATGTTAATACATGCCACATATACGAAGTAAATGATTATATGGTGGGAACATCAAAATCGGGTCTAATTGATTTTAGGAAAAGTTAATGGGGTCAAACTGTAATTAATCAAAAAATCAAATTAAAACAAAGGAACTAAGTTTTAGAAAAATAATTGTTACATTAAATTTTGATTGTGTAAAAATTATAGAAAATAGTTGACAATAAAAATAAGAAAATTTATAATTGAAATTTAATATAGTTTAATATTTATGAAAAAATAAAAATATGAAGACAATCACTTTGATATTGTCGATCATATTAATTTCCAATATAAATATTTTAAAGAATTCATATTTTGGTCTTTTAAATTGGAAATAAATTTTGGTTTAAATATTTTTAATAGATTAACAAGATGAATTATTTTAAAAGTCAAAGAAAAAAATGCTACGTCTCATAACACTTACAATTAACATCATAAAACTATAAAATACATTTACAAATATATTAATACTATCAATGATTAGAATGATATAACATACATAAGCATTATAATTTTTTTTGTAATATGTTATCGTAATTTGACACACTGTTTACGAATACTAAATTTATAATTTTACCTATAGATACTAAAATAACATGATGTTTACATAAAAAATATGTATTTGTTATCTGTATATATGTATGTATATCTGATTTTTTTTGTCAACATCAACATTTCTTTTTGTAAATATTATGTCAACATAATCTTGATATATTATGATATTAAAATTTACGTAGCATTTCTTTTCTTTGGCTTTTAAAATAATTCATCTTGTTAATATATTAAAAATCTTTCAACCAAAATTTATTTCCAATTTAAAAGTCCAAAATATGAATTCTTTAAAATGTTTATATTGGAAATTAATATGATCGACAATATCAAAGTTATTGTCTTCATATTTTTTAATTTTGCATAAATATTAAAATATATTAAATTTCAATTATAAATTTTCTTATTTTTATTGTCAACTATTTTCTATAATTTTTACCCAATCAAAATTTAATGTAACAATGTTTTTTTCTAAATTTTAGTTCTTTTTGTTTAAAATTTGATTTTTTGATTAGTTACAGTTTGACCCCATTAACTTTTTTTAGAATCAATTAAACCCGATTGTGATGTTCCCACCATGTAATCATTTACTTCGTATATGTGGTATATATTAACATAAACATCGTGTAGCTGTTAACATATTATAAAACATTGGATGGTTTCCACCATATTAGGGTAAACTTCGTGTAGCTGACAAACTTTTGAAAAAAGTTTGTGAGCTACACGAAGTTTACCCTAATATGGTGGAAACCATCCAATATTTCATAATATGTTAACAACTACACGATGTTTATGTTAATACATGTCACATATACAAAGTAAATGATTATATGGTGAGAACATCAAAATCGGGTTTAGTTGATTCTAGGAAAAGTTAATGGGGTCAAACTGTAATTAATCAAAAAATCAAATTTAAAACAAAAGGAAATAAGTTTTAGAAAAAATAATTTTTGCATTAAATTTTGATTGGGTAAAAATTATAGAAAATAGTTGATAATAAAAATAAGAAATTTATAATTAAAATTTAATATATTTTAATATTTATGAAAAATTAAAAAATATGAAGACAATAACTTTGATATTGTCGATCATATTAATTTTCAATTTAAATATTTTAAGGAATTCATATTTTGAGTTTTAAATTGGAAATGAATTTTGGTTGACGTATTGTAAATATATTAACAAGGTGAATTATTTTAAAAGTCAAAGAAAATGAATACTACGTAAATTTTAATATCATAATATATCAAGATTATGTTGACATAATGTTTACAAAAAGAATGTTGATGTTGACAAAAAAAATCAGATATACATACAAATATACAAATAACAGATATATATTTTTTATGTAAACATCATGTTATTTTAGTATCTATAGGTAAGAGTATAAATTTGGTATTCGTAAACAGTGTGTCAAATTACAGTAACATATTACAAAAAAAAATTATAATGCTTATGTATGTTATACCATTCTAATTATTGATATTACACTACAAGAAAACTCGGCCATTACTAGGACGAGTTTCCTCGTAATTTCCTAGTAAATGGCCATTTACTAGGAAATTACGAGGAAACTCATTTCCTCGTAACACGTTCATCGTAAAGCCTTTTTCCTCGTAAGGTCGTAGCTACTTTACGAGGAAACATTTCCTCGTAAAGGCGTGGGCTGATTTTCCTCGTAAGCTCGTCGTATGGTTTCCTCGTAAAAGCGTAGTAAAGCTTTCCAAGTAAGATCGTAGTAAATCCTTACGAGGAATTTACTAGAACAGTTTACGAGGATTTTACTTGGAATCCTTACGAGGATTTTGCTTCGAAATGGTTTTTCCATATTAAAAAAAATTAATTATAAATATAATTATTTTATTTTTTAAAAATTAAAAAAATCAAATTATAAATAAAAACTAAAAAACAAAATATTTTATAAATAACTAAATAATATACCAAAAGTTTTAAAATTCATAATATACAATTAAAATAAAAAAAAACTACGGATGTTGGTCGTGAAATTGCTGAACGAAGTCGTCCTGGCTCGGGAAATCTGGTGCGTAGTTGGTGGCCGGATGTGACTGTGATGGTGGAATCTGTCCGCCTTCCCGTCTCTGACGCAACATCTCCTCCAAATGCGGGTTTCCAACCGCCATAATGTCGAGGACATTGGTGAGAGAAGTGACATGTTGGGTGAGCGAAGCCAACTCCGAGCGCAGCTGAGCATTGACATCGTGCTGCTCCTGATGGTAAGACGATGGCGCTGCAGGGACATCGTTAACCGAGCCAATCCCGATGACACGCCCCTTTTTCTTAGGGGCGACCTGTTATTAAAAATATTAATAACATTAAGAAAAATTTTTAAAAATATTTAAAATTAATAGTAAAACGAAATTCTTTACCTCCTCGTAAATCTTATCCACTTCAACAGTGGATAATATGACTGGAGTCCCAGCCTGCTGAGTCAACTGGGTCTGGCGTTCGTCAACTCGGGCGACAACCTCGTTGTATATCCGCTCGGAAGCAGGATCTACAAAACGCCCAGCCTTGTTCCGGTGGGTCCTCTCGTATAGGTCTTTCAGAGACGGAAGAACTCCTGTCTCCTTAGCCTGAAATTAATTTATAAAATTAAATATTAATTTGGAATATTTAAATAAAATATAAATAGTTATTAAAAATCATTTTACGTACCATGTCTAGACGAATTCCCGCGTGAGGTTTTCGACCAGTGGTGTGAAGAACCTTGGTGTTGCCATGCTCGTCTTTGGTCATGCGGTTCTCGGAGTTTGTGTTGGAGGTTCTGACCGAGTCCGGCAACCCCCAATAGCTGATGAGGCCATCCCACACCGCGGTTGTGAGGCAATCGGGTTTCCCGGCCTCGTAACCATCCACCTGATTTTAAAAAAATAGAATTAATTAAAGTATATAATATTTTTAAAACTATATATATGTTATAATTTATAAATCTATACCTGGTAGTCGCCCTTCCAGTTGTAGACCATGTCGAGCAATCGTGCTCTTGCCTTGGCCTCAAACTCCTTCTTCACCCGCTGGTGAATCCCAATAGACCACCGATACTTTTGCTGTAACAAGGCAAAATAAAAAACGGATTAGTTCAATAATATTAATAATTTTAAATAATTAAAAATAAATTAACTAATTAAACTTACAGCGAATGATTTGAACCACGTCTTTTTTGTGTGGCTCGCCGTCATCTTCCAGTTTGGAGCTGGATCGAGAAAGTATCCCTTAATGCAGTCCGAGACGCTAGATCCGACACAATTGTAAACACCAAACCTGGGAAGACACAAAATAAATCATAAATTCCATTAATTTCTAAATATTTTGTTAATTAAGAAATAAATTAAAAAAAAACTTTTTTAAAATTAAAACATACCAGAATATGTTTCGGCCGTCCCGTCGGAACGGGTCTAGCTCTGCGAGTCCTTCTCTGCCTGGAAGGGCCAAAATATCCTCCACCGTGTACACCGCAAAGGGTGCGTTCGGCGGCACATCCAAATCGGGATGAACCCCGACCGGTGGAGGAGGAGGATGAGGAGGATGTGGTTCCCGGGACGCCGTAGAAGCTCCCTGAGTCTCGGGAATCGAAGATGAACCGGGAGCTGACGAAGATGAACCCGGAGCATCCTGACGCCCAAACATGTCTCCGTAGTGACTCCCCTCGAGAGACGACGTCCTCCTACCGGCAGCCTTAGCAAGCTTGCTCTGTCTAGGCATCTATATTTAAAAAAAAATTGAAACATTAATTCCCCGTATAATTTAAAAAAACACTAAATAAAAGTAAACCAACATAATCTAAATTCCCTAAACTAACCACCTAATCTAAATTCCCTAATCTAATCACCTAACTACGAATTAGAGAGTACCTTTAGAGGATTTAGAGAGAAGGTTACTAGCAAATGAGAAACTGGATTGCTCGAGTATATATAAGGAATTTGGTTTCCTCGTAAAGCCCTCGTAATTTTACTAGGACCTTACGAGGAAAATGCTATGCCCGTGTTTCTATTTCCTCGTAAGGCCCTAGTAAACTTTACTAGGGCTTTACGAGGAAAAGCCTTTACGAGGAAATTGCTATGCCCGTGTATATTTTCCTCGTAAAGCCCTAGTAAAGGTTACTAGGCCTTTACGAGGAAATTGCTATGCCCGTGTTTTCTTTTACTAGGGTTTTACGAGAAAAGGGTTTATAAATCCCTAAACTCAAAACCCCAAACCCCAAACCACAACTTCCTTAACTTATAACCTCTTCTACCACCAAACTCCTAACCTCTACTACACATAAACCCTAAACCCCAAATGCAAATTTATTTTGTGATTAAACAAACTTAAAACATATATAATCAAAATTCATTTTTTTGATTAAAAAACTTATAAACATAAATAATTCATTCAGATACATTGTCGTCATCTGTTGAAACATCATCATTTTCTAAAAACTCGTCGTCTACACCTTCGTCCGTTGAGTGATCAGGAACATCTTCGTATTCACGATTATGCGGATCAATGAGTAAGAACTCATCAATTTCTGCTTCAGCTACCTCGATCTCATTGGTGTTTTCTTCTTGTAATGGTGGTTCATCTCCAGCGATTATTCGTCCTCGAGGTGTAACTTTGATAACAGCTAACCAGTTTATTCCCGAGGTAGTAATCCGAGGGTATGGAATGAAGCAAACTTGATCTGCTTGGGAAGCTAATATGAAAGGCTCGAACTTGTTGTACCTACGTAAATAAAGATCATTATGAAAAATTTAATTAATACTGAAAACCTGGATATTAAAAAAAAAAAGAATTTACCTTCTTCCACCGTTGACATCAACTACACCGTTCTTGTTAATCCGAACACCTCTGTTTACGACGGGGTCGTACCACTCACACTTGAAGATAACGCATTTCAAACTCATACCCGGGAATTGAACTTCATAAATCTCCTGCAAGATCCCGTAGAAATCTGTTTCGCCTTTCACACATATTCCATAATTACTTGTCGCCCGGTGTCTACCATAGTCATAGGTATGAAAAGTATAGCCTCGGGTGAAATACATCGACGATGTAGTGACCTTTGCAACTGGACCTTGAAGTAATTCGCGAAACCATGCGGGATACTCAGGATCGTCATAATCAACCTGCAACAAAAAAGTTAAATAATTAGACATTAAACATACTTTGCTAATGTATGCATACAATTTAAGTAATAAATAAATACATGTTTCCTCAACCACTTGATAAAGTGTTGATCTTTCCTTTTGTCTAACTCAGTTGTCGATATACCAGGTATTGCTTCCTCGACTTGAGTCTCAAATTGACTGTAAAATCATATATGTTATGTATTATATTTAATATTGAAATATATATATATATATATATATATATATATATATATATATATATATATATATATATATATATATATATATATATATAATTAAGTGTGTATGTTTATATATTTACCTTTCAAAATAAGCGATCAATGGATGCTCGCAATTAAGAAGAATATAAAGGTGTGCACTATGGACGTCTTCATCACTCGACCACCAAACCTCTTTCAATTTCCCACTCAATCGCTCAATTTGACAAAAGATGTCTGGAACATCGTCTTCCATATATGTCGGCACGACACCACCATCATCATATCTTCTTGGAGCTCGTTTCCTTGTACGTACTTTCGGTGCAAAGTAGTACGAAGTGAAATGTGATGTTTCTTCCGTCAAACTTCCCGCCACAATAGAACCTTCAACTCTTGCTAGGTTTTTGGCTTTTCCTTTCAAAGTTTTCATGGCCCTTTCATACTGATACATCCATCCATAATGCACGGGTCCACGAAGTAATGCTTCATACGGGAGGTGGACAACTAGGTGTTCCATGACGTCAAAAAAAGTTGGCGGGAATATTTTCTCCAAATTGCAGACTAAGACGGGGATGTTTTCATGAAGTTGTTGGACAACTTCCACTTTAAGAGTGCGGATGCTCAGATCCCTAAAAAATGCTCCAATTCCTTATATATGTACGAAAACAAAATTATTCATATTAGTGTATATATATATATATAAATAAATTAATCATGTCATCGTATTATATTAATTAATTACCTGAAAGTGCTTCATGTACTTTTGCCGGTAGTAGCTCCGCAAACGCAAAGGGAAGTAGTCGCTGCATAAAGACATGACAATCATGGCTCTTCATCCCGAAGAACTTTTGCCCTTTCTCAACACATCTTGAGAGATTTGAAACATACCCATCGGGGAACTTCACTTCTGAAGCCACCCAGTTGAACAACGAAGACTTTTTTTCTGATGACAGTCTGAAAATTGGAACTGGAACTTGCCCATTGCTTTTTATATGTAGCTCACTCCTTGAGCAGATATCGGGTAAGTCCAACCTTGATTTTACGTTGTCTTTCGTCTTCCCTGGGACATTCAATTAGTGTTCATGATGTTCTCGAAAAAGTTCTTCTCTATATGCATCACATCGAGGTTGTGGCGCAAAAGAAGATCTTTCCAATATGGCAATTCCCAAAATATACTCTTTTTGTGCCAATTGTGCTGAACACCATAATAATCAGGCATATTACTGGGAACATGCCAATTCCCACCACGAGGAGTTGTTTCTAGAGCACCGTAGTAATCGATTTGCGCTTCGATTTGTTCTCCAGTTAAATATGGAGGAGGAGTGTCCCTGACAACCCTTTTGTGCCTGAACAATTTCTTGTTTCTTCGGTATGGGTGGTGAACCGGAAGAAATCGACGGTGACAATCGAACCAACTAGTCTTCCTACCATGCTTCAACTGAAATGCATCTGTCATTCCATTACAATATAGACAAGCTAATCTCCCATGTGTAGTCCACCCAGACAACATACCATATGCAGGAAAGTCACTTATGGTCCACAAAAGCATCGCTCGCATCGTAAAGTTTGTTTTCGTTGAACAATCATATGTCCTCACCCCTGTTGACCACAAATCTTTCAACTCTTTTATCAGTGGTTGTATAAAGACGTCGAGAGATCTTTTTGGATGTTTTGGACCAGGTATTAATATGGTCATGAATAGAAACTCTCGTCGCATGCACATCTCCGGTGGCAAGTTATACGGTGTAAGAAAGACCGGCCACAAAGAATATTGTCTCCCAGACATTCCAAATGGACTAAATCCATCAGTGCATAATCCAAGATACACATTCCGGCTATTGCTAGCGAAATATGGATGTACATTGTTAAAATGTTTCCATGCTCTTGCATCTGATGGATGAGTCATCTCTCCATCCGTTTGAGTATGCTCGGCGTGCCATCTCATCCCTCCAGCTGTCTCCTCAGATTGGTACAATCTTTTCAATCTGTCTGTGATTGGTAGGTACCACATCCTTTGGTACGGTACCCTATTTCGCCCTCGACCTTGCGGTTTGAATCGTGGCTTCTTACAAAATCGACATTCTTCTAACTTCTCATCATCTCCCCAGTAAATCATGCAGTTGTCGATGCAAACGTCTATCATCTCCGAGGGCAACCCAAGACTATATACCAATTTCTGAATCTGATAATAAGATTCAGCAGACACATTGTCTTCTGGCAAATACTCTTTAAACAAGTCTGCCCATGCATCCATACAATTTTCAGGTAGATTGTGATCGATTTTAATACTCATCATTCTAGCAGCCAACGACAATTTAGACAGACCTTCTCTACAACCACTGTAAATTGGCTCATTCGCAGCATCTAACATTTCATAAAACTTTTTTGCATCTAAGTTAGGTTCTTCAACTTCATCATCATCATGAGTTACAAAGGCATCACCTACCATATCATGAACCCTATCACAATCTACCATTTGTTCCTCTTGGTGATGATAGCTATTACTACTGCTACCTTCATTACGCAAATGCTCAACCGGTTCAATCTGAAAATTGCTATTACTACTGCTACCTTCATTCCTACAACTAGCATCTTCTCCATGTTGATACCAAATATAATAATATGGCATGAAACCTCTATTTATTAAATGCTTCCAAACATTTTCACGAGGGCCTAATTTGGTATTGCAACATTTCCGACAAGGACAGAACATCTTACCACTTTCCTGCGTGAGTGGTGTCGAATCTGCTTGATGCATAAACGTCTCCAACCCTTCGAGAAATTCTTTCGTCACCCTTCCGTTATTATCTCTGTGTGAATACATCCACTTCCGCAACTCGAAAATATTTCCCGGACCGGACATTTTTTTTTGTGTTTGTTTAAGCTTATAGCTGATTATTTTTGGTGTGTTTCAAATGAATCACATATGGTGGTATTTATAGGAATTTTCGAATCTGAGAATTTACTAGGAAATTGCTAGGAAAAGTAAGTACAAAACACGTTTTTGATTTAAATTCGATATTTTCTATCCATTTCCTCTTAATTTCGTAGTAATAAAACCTTTCCTCCTAATTTCGTAGTAAACTATTACTAGGAATTTACGAGGAGAGAAGTTTCTATGAGTTTACGAGGAAAATGTCATTTTCCTCGTAAAAGACACGTAATATTACTTCGAATTTACGAGGAAAAGGTTTCCTCGTAAGATTACGAGAACTTTACGAGGAAAACTGGTTTCCTCGTAAACTCGAAGTAAAATCGCAGTAATTTTACGAGGAACTATTTTCCTAGTAAAATTTCCTAGTAAAAGCTTAGTTTTCTTGTAGTGTTAGTAATATATTTGTACTTGTATTTTATAGTTTTATGATGTTAATTGTAACTGTTATGAGACGTAGCATTTATTCTTTGACTTCTAAAATAATTTATCTTGTTAATCTATTTAAAATCTTTCAATCAAAATTTATTTTCAATTTAAAAGTCCAAAATATGAATTCTTTAAAATGTTTATATTGAAAATTAATATGATCGAATATATCAAAGTTATTGTCTTCATATTTTTAAAATTTTCATAAATATTAAAATATATTAAATTTCAATTATAAATTTCTTATTTTTATAGTCAACTATTTTCTATAATTTTACCCAATCAAAATTTAATGTACACAATTTTTTTTTCTAAAACTTAGTTCTTTTTGTTTTAAATTTGATTTTCTGATTAATTACAGTTTGACCCATTAACTTTTCCTAGAATCAATTCAATCCGATTTTGATGTTCCCACCATATAAACATTTACTTCGTATATGTGGCATGTATTAACATAAACATCATGTAGTTATTAACATATTCTAAAACATTGGATGGTTTCCAACATATTAGAGTTAACTTGGTGTAGCTGACAAACTTTTTTCATTCATAATTACATGATGTATTTGTAGATGAATGCTAAAGTTGTCACCTTTATGCTTTTATCTGATGGTGGACTGTTGAGCAGGATTAACCGGGGTCTCTTAAGGTGGGGTTCTTAACTTTTCTAAGAGACGTATCTTAGCTTTTAACTAAGAAAACCTAAGAACCGTCTCTTAAATAAGAACCATAAGAGCCGTCTCTTAGCGGGAAAAATGCAAAAAAAAAAAAAAAAAAAAAAATGATAAATTTTACGTTAAGAACCCCACTTTAAGAGACCCGCTCACGTGTGTTGAATACTTTCATATTTTTTTCTTGTGTTCTCTCTCAAGTAAAGAGTGTATTGTCTTTACTTTCAGACTGAAAGTGAGACTTGTTATTGGTTTTACCTGAGTGAGTCTGTTGTTGATCATTTGATATAATTAAGATCAATCTTGTTTTTTTTTTCTTTTACTGTTTCCTAACTCCTAGAATTGTAAATATCTTTCAGCCGTTTCCGTCGGAAAAGAACGCATCATCATCATCATCATCATCGATGGTGCCAGACTGGACTCAGCTCCCTGAAGAGCTACTTCACATTATCACAGAGAAACTAGAGAACTGTTTCAATATTATCCATGCTCGGTCTGTTTGCATCTCGTGGCGATCCACATTTCCCTTTCTTGACTGCCTATTACGTAAGTAAAGGCTTATGCACTCTGGAGAAGGTCCCTTTGTTTCTCTTCAGAGTCCAAACTCCTGCTGCTTCAGCATCGGAGTGTTTCTTGGGAGGAATAGGTAGAGGTGAGTCTGTGGATCATATGGAGCTTCAGTCTCCTATTCTATGCTCAGTGAAGATCCCAGGATCTGATCCAACCGTGATGAATGTTAAGAAGTTCTGAAATGAGGTGGATGCGCCTTAAGGAAACCTCTAATGCTCAATGCTGCCATTTACTCGCCTTCAGAGGCAGATTTTATCAACCGGGACCTCTTAATTTTCGATCATTATTCCCTGAAATGGACTCCCTTGACGCCATCGCCGCTTCTGAGATCACACAAATACCTGGTTCAAGCTGGTGATGATGAACTTTAACTTGTTGAGAAGTTCAACCCGTTTCCTGGAGCTGATATACTAGATTTTAACCGGTTCACTTGAAGAGTGAGTAGGCTAGACAATGAACCTGATATATCTCACTTTGCATAACTGAGACCTCCGTTGGCATATTTTTCTTATTAGATCAGATAAAAAACAACTTTCCTATGAGTTTTGGAAAGGACTTTATGATCGCCGATGTTATGTTAATACGTTGAAAACTAGATCATTGTTTTTTCAAAAAAAAATTATATGAAACTTGGAAATGCTTGCAATCCTAAAGCTAATGTCTTAGTTTTACAACAGACTTCGCTACAAAGCTGTCTTTTACGCCCTACTTGTTCGTTTTCTATAGTTCCTGGACTGCGGATCATAACTCATGCATTTAGAGATCAGAATACTACACATTTGATTCAACAAACAAATTTATAGATATGTTAAAGTAAATATCATATAAAAGATAATTATACAGAGAAGTATCCAAACATAAATAGGAAAATACTCGAACGGATATTGATTTAGGAGATATTGGATATCCAAACCCGAACGGATAATATCCAAACTCGACAGATACCCGAAGATAACCGAACATAAGTATACTTACTCTTATATTTCTAGTTTACATTTTTCATTTTATTTAAAATATTTGTATTGATGTTACACATACTTTAAAATCATATAATATACATATAATTACAAAAAAAAATGATTTGACATTCACTTAACATGCATGTCAAATTTTTTGTTTTATGTATCAACAAAAATTACATCCAAAACTTAAAACAATAATCAAATCAATGTCTTTTTTTTTCAAATGTTATCTCCATCTTCTCTATTAAAAGAGAAGTACAAAAAAAATCTACTAGATAAAAGTCATTGTAGGACCATTTCAATAATTTGTTATTATGACATTTTTTATTATTTACTTTAATCAAGCAAATATATATATATATACATTTAAAATGTTAATGACTCAATTTTAATTACAAATTTAATTATATTTTGTTCAAACAAAATCAGTTGAGGAAAATCTAACAAAATCTAATTAAAATGTTTTAATTCTTTTATAAAATAGTGCATTATTTAATTTCGTAATTAGTATTATTAATAATATTGTAAATTAATTTTAAGTAAAATTTAAGAAACAAGAATAAAATTATATGCTGTCTTTTATAAATATTATAATTATAGTTTATCTAATCTATTAAAACTGAAGTACAAATAAGAAATAACCTTTATTTTTACTTAATATTTACAAAGAATGTCACTGACATTATCATTGCATCCAAACATCTAAACATTAATTCTTATCAAGAAAAAAAATAAAGCTTGGCTAAGCTCATTAACAATTTTTGTCATTTAAATTGAAGACTTCATAAAAAAGTTTATATGTGTTTTCCAAATTTTTATAATAAAAACAGAATTATACATATATATAGCATTAAATAAGTTTTATTTTTATTCATATTCATATAAGCTACTCAACTATATTTGAACTATAAAAAGGATAATAATGTTAATAATTTTTGATTATAATATGAACTTATTCATTTCTAATAACAAAATCATGTAACTTTTCATAACAATTTAATGACTAAAATACATACTAATATTTATTATAAATGGTTATATATACAAACAAATACAATGTATTATTCCTTTATACGATATATATATATAATAAGAATAACTTATGTAATTTATAAATTAAATTTTTTTTAATCACCATATAATATATATATACACAATTAGGTCTAGGACGGATCGAATATTCGGGGTATTTTAGGATATACGGATTTGGATATGTATTCGTCGGATTCGTAAAATTGTTATCCGGATATTCGGGGTTAGGATATTCAGAATAAAATCTGAAGCGGATATCCGGATCTGTTTTTTTAATTAAAAATAAATAAAAAACTAAATATTAACCATATATTTAGTCTATTTAAAATTATTATTTAAAAAACTTTAAAAATCGTTAAAATTTAGTTATTTTATATTAAAGTATATATAATAACTATAATTAAATTTTAAATATTTAACATCTGGATCCGGATATCCATACCTAAAATTTTACAATCCGAATTTGTACATGGATCAGTCGAATCCGTAAAATCATTATCATGATCTTCGAATATCCCTTTTTCAAAGCTTATGAGATCCCGGATCGGATAACGGATATCAAATATTAAGTTCCAGTCATATATACAATTATATCAAACAAATTGCTTAAAATATTTAACATTTATAAAAATAATACCCGTACGGGCGTGACACCCGTACGGGCGTGACACCCGTACGGGCGTGCGGGTCAAATACTAGTATCTATTAATCACTCAGTTTATTAAAAAAATAAAAAATTAGTTAAGTACAAATTATATTTTTAAATATAAGAAACTTAAAAATGACTTTTTCAAAATTTGAATATCCGAAGCTGACCCAAAATAATCGAACCCGAACTAAAAATATTTGAACTCAACCTGAAATACAGATTTACAAGAATGGGTTATATACCCTTCTACCAGAAAATTCAAAATATCCGATCCGAACCGATATCCGAACGTCAACCCCTATATCTACTTGTGTCATGTTTTTCTTTTTTTTTTGCTTGGAAGTTAAAATGATACTAGAGTTTAATTTGTGCAACTTTATTCATCCATATTATGTGAATATATGTCATGTGTGAAGGGTGCGTTGAAATAGAGGCATCTCCTCTAGAGCCCCTAAATGTCAAAAGGCAATCTCTCATAGACACCCATATAAATATAAAGATAAATATTTATTTTAAAAATCGGAAATGGCTGAAATGACATAAAAACTGTGGAATAGTTGAAGTATTTACAAGTTTTACCAGGGTATAACCTACCCGCCCCGACCCGACCCGGAGTTATGGGCAATCCAATTAAACCGAATCATCTAACCGTTTAACCAGTCGGTTTTTAATAAGTCACTCAATTTAGTTACTCTCAGTTACTTGATTTTCTCATTTCGTTCGTTTCTATTATTCTGAGTCAACTTCTCAATCCAAACAAACCCTAATTTCGTTCCTCCCCTAAATCAACCGTGATAGCGAAAGGAGGAGAAGAATTCGGAGGATTCAATCGAGTGCGATGGTGGTCGAAACGAGAAGAGGAGGTAAGAGGAAGGATAATCCAACGAAGGAAGAGTCTCGGAAAGTGAAGTTTGCAAAGACGACGGCGGAGGGCTCCGATAATATTGAGAAGACGACGACAGAGAATGTTGACTCGACGACAAAGATAACAGAGACTGTTGAATCAACGGTACAGACGAGGGAGACGAGTAAGGATTCGACGGAAAATGATAATGAGAATGAAGTTTCTGAAGAAGGAAATGGAGGTGGAGAAGAAAATGATGATGAGAATGAAGTTTCTGAAGAAAGAAATGGAAGTGGAGAAGAAAATGATGATGAGAATGAAGGTTCTGAAGAAGGAAATAGAGACGGAGAAGGAAAGGATGATGAGAATGAAGATTCTAAAGATGAAGGTTCTGAAGAAGAAAAGGATGATGATAATGAAGGTTTTGAAGAAGAAAATGAAGAAAGAGAAGAGTTAGCAAATGGAGATAGAGCAGCAAACGAGAATGAGAATCCACCAGAACCCGAGGTAAGAAATTATCACTTAGGTATAGTAGGGGAAGTTGGATATAACTTGGATACAACTTGGATAACTTGTAGCAAAATTGGTTATAACTTGAAGCAAAATTAGATATAAGTTTAGTATAACTTGGATATAACTTCGATATAACTAATTTAAAACTTTGGTATAACTAATTTAAAACTTTGGTATAACTTGCAGGGTTTGAATGGAAATGTGGGACTCGATATAATCAAACCAACGAGGATGTTCTTCAAGTCCAGTGAATACAACAAAAAAATAAAGCTTGGCACAAGGTGTATGATAGCTAGCACGATTAAGACGCTAAAAAATCTGAAACCCAAGTTGTCTAACGCGGAGTGGAGCTGGTTCACGGAGCATCCCCAATTCAAACACATTTTCCACATGAAGAGTGAGAAAAACCATAGGGTTCAGGGAATGTGGATGTTGTTGCTGCGTACTGCAGATATCGAGAGGGTGAGAGAGAGGTGGTTTATTGTGAATGGGGTTTCCATCCGTTACGGGCTAAGGGAACATGGTTTGATATCTGGGCTATTCTGCCACAACTATCCTCTCGGCTACAAAGAGCTTGGTGGGACGAGGTTCGTTGATCGTCATTTCAAAGAAGGAGAATCTAGAAGGTTAGAGGATGTTAAGAATAAGCTGGTGAACATGGGACCCCACAAAGACAGGCTGAAGATGGCGGTTCTAATCTTCTTAGCTTCTGTTGTTTGTGCGCAAACCAAGGTTGGACACAATGCTAATGATGTGTTGGAGGTGTTCCAGAGAGCAGTGGACGATCTTGACTACTGCAAGTCCTTTCTGTGGGGGAGATTTTCATATGATTACATGCTGAAGGAGATCTCTCACACAATGGAGCATTTTGGAGGGGTGGTGAAAGAGAAAACATTATGGCCGCTTCCAGGATTTTGTGTTCCACTAGAGGTATGCAAAATCCCATTAAACTAGTCAGTCGCTATTGTTGTCTAACTGATGCAAAATGTTTTGTGGGTAACAGCTTCTTGCATACGAGGCAATTCCTAAGCTAGGATTTGCGTTCAGAGAGCCTGTTGATGGAGTTTTGCCCGACTGTCCGAGGATGTGCAAGACCTCATTCAAACGAAATGGATCGACAGGGGTGTCACTTGCTGTGATAAACAAGGAATTGGGTAACACAACTGTAAGTCTTCCTGTTAAACTGTGGTAGAACTATGGTAGAACTGTGAAATTGTGGTAGAACTATGGTAGATCTATAGTAGAACTGTAAAAGTATGGTAGAACTATGGTAGAAGTATGGGCGAAGCTTAAAATTAATTATGTTTGTGGCAGGTTATTGACAGCATCATCCCCACCAAAACTGCACAAGAAGAAAGATTGTTGAATGATGATACTCTATGTGGACCTCAACTGATGATACTCTATGTGGACCTCACGTCGACGACCATGAGCAGCAGGTACCTCAAGGAAATATAAGTAAGCAGCAAGTCCGTGAAGACAAGGATACTTTTCATAATCGTATACCTTGCAGCTACATATCTTCGCTATCAAGTTCACCAAATAAACCTTCCCATCGTCAATGTCGGTTACCTCGTACTCAAGATCATAACTATTCAGCTCACGAACTGGCGTTTTCTCAGCTTTGCCCCATATGTTGTGCAAATGGTTCTCAACCAGAGGAACCAGTTTGGTATCAATCGATCCAGACACGGCGTCCTTCCGATGTTCATTAAACCAGTCAGAAATCTTTTTGATTATTGTATCCAACATTGGTATCAAGGCATACCTCCTTGCGTCCCTAAACGCGCTATTCATTGACTCCACACTGTTGCTAGTGTCCAAGTTGTATCTACAACCTGGAAAATAGACCCTAGCCCATGTTTCTTTGTTAGTGTTCTCCTCCACATATTTGAAGGCTGAAGGATATCTCACTTTAAAAGATGCATAAGCAGCCTCGAACTCATGCACTGTGTAATACCTAGCCAACTCCATAAATCTCCATGCCACTACGGCTTTGCTGGTGTTACAAGCATGATTTCTCACATTCTGAGCTAGATGCCATATACAATGGCCATGGTGAGATTGTGGATACACATTTGCTACAGCAGTGATGAGGCTCTGATTCCTATCACTCATAAATACTATTTCAGAAGAGTCCGGTATAACAGTTTTGAGCATCTCGAAAAACCAAGTCCAACTAGCATTATTCTCACCGTCGAGTACCCCAATCGCGAGGGGATAATGGTGACGATTAGGATCTTGAGCTTTAGCAAATACTAGTACACCGCCATATCCGTTCTTCAAAAACGTAGCATCCACAAGAATCACTTTCCTCATGACCTTAAACCCTTCAATGCAAGCTCCTAAAGCTATGAAAAGATACTTGAACTTACCTGCCTCATCCAACTCCACCCTTGTTGTTGTTCCGGAATTAACCTGCTCTAACATGTACAAGTAGCTATACAACATCTTGTAGCTGTCTTCTGAATTACCACGCAACTCACGCATAGCTAGATTTTTCCCTCTCAAGGCTGTGGAGTAAGATACTGAAACACCCAGTTTTAACTTTATTAAATCCATAATATCTCTTGGAAGAGGAGTCCTCAGTTTTCCAGGATATTCCTCATTCAAAAAAGTTGCAACTAATTCTGCAGAGCCTTTCCTCTTGATGTTGCAGCTATTACTTTGACTAGTCCGAGAGCATGTATGCACACCCCCGTACCTCCTAATAGAAAAAAATTCCGTCTCTGGAATCCTCGCAGCTCGTAATCCCCATTTACAGCTTTCATCACAACATTCTAACACCAACCGTTTACGATCAGATTTTTTAATAACATAACGAAAGCTTTCACGAAATGCAGCTCTATCCACCAACTCTTGAAGTGATCTCTTGTTTGGAAATTCCTGCAGCTTAAACAGACCCAAACCGTCTCCACATTCTTCTATAACTTGACTACATTTTAGTAAAGGTGGCTGCTCAATATACGTAACTCTCATATTGGTTTCTATATTAGCACTGCTATCCATCTCAGCTGCAGTCTCCGTCTCAGCTGCAGTCTCCGTCTCAGCAATGTTGTATGTATCCATAAAATCATCATGTGTTGTATCGTCACCATTCTCTGCTTCTATCACCTCCTTCTGTTGATTTGCTTGCCCATTTTCAACGTACAGAGTTATGGCGTTAGGTCCGACTACATCATCATTTCCCTGCAACACTTCGTCATTCATACCAAACGAACTTCCTCCCACTCTCGACAGCTTATCTAACTGATCCGAGTTACTGCCTCTACTCGTCTCCTTCACTAACAAAAGACTTCTACGGTTGTCTTTATCAATGGAAAGAAGGTAACCGAACAAATCATCATCATCACAAATTGTGCACTCTTCTGATTCTTCACATCCAAACACCATCGGCTTGTACTTCAACGCCAGTTTTACATTCCTTTCATCTAACCTCAGCTTTTTATACAACCTTTCTTCTACCATTGTCAAAGTTATAGCCTCCACTGTTGTCTTGATGGTTATACAATAGATGCGATCTCTGAATTTGAAATGTAAGCACATGTGTTTCGACATTGCATCCTGCAAAAACAACAAAATAGAGTTATAGTTATACCAGTTGCTCTTTGTTCTACATAGTTTTAATCAGTTATACTAGTTTTACCTATTTCTATTTCAACTACAATCAATTGAAATTGAGGTTTCGTGTACTATAAACTCAATATCTCAATCGAGGCATTGTTTCACATGAGGTAATTGCTCCACATACCAAATCTCATCTAAAAATAATCATATATATATATATATCCAATTACAAAAACCCAATCGAGGGAGAGGAGAGGAGAAGAGAAGAGAACCTGCATTCTGGCCTACTACTCTAAGCCTTAACGGTGGAAATGTTTTCGTCCGGCTGCGTCCTCCTGGAGAATCTACCAACGTCTTCGAAGCTCAAGCTAAGAGGATGCGATAAATGGGGAGAGGACGACGTCGACGAGAGGAGAGGAGAAGTTCACTCAGCTGGGCTCGAGCAAAGAGGAGAGGAGATCTTTGATCCGATAAATGGGGAGAGGACGACGTCGAGAGTCCTCCGACGTCAACGAGAGGAGAGCAAGTTGACTGAGGCTGAGCTGGGGGCTCGAGCAAAGAGAAGAGGAGAGGGGATCTTTTGATTTCTTTTTTTTTCATTTAATTTTAGTAATTGTTTCACTCAATTCGATTTCAAAACCGAAACCGAAACCCACCTCAACCCAAACCCGAAACGAAACCAGCTGCTCGATTTTGTAATTTTATTTTTCCAGCCACGAAAGGCGTTTTGGTCTTTTCATCATTCATTAACTTCAGAGGGGATTGAGGGAGCCCATAAGGGATTTTGTCTTTCACACTTAAGGGCAATGGAGCAATTGCCTAGTTGAAATATGAAGTCAAGACATAAATGAAAGATGAGTGAATTTAACAAGACAGACAGACGGTTTCGTTGTTTACAAACCCTAGAAAAAGCTTAATTTTCTTACAGATTTCAGAAATCGCAGCCAAAAAAAAGAAGACGCCATCACTCTTCCACACAAACAGATGTTCTGGAATTCGATTTGATTCCCTGTTTCAGTTCCATACTGTTTATACGATTAGTTTCTCTTTTCAGGTTGTGAAATCGAAGCAATCAGATGGAAATGACTGAACCTGCGACATCATCAGTGATTACAGACTCTGTAAATAACAACTCTTTTCTACTCAATTTTGACCAGATTTTGTTTATACGCTGGAAAGAAAATTAAATCTCTTTTCAGGTTTCAAAGCTGTCTCTGTCTCCATCAGAGAACACAGTGTCCGTACCAGACTGGTCCCTTCTCCCTGAAGAGCTACTTCACATTATCTCCAATCATCTGGATGATTGTTTCGATGCTCTTCATGCTCGATCCGTTTGCACCTTGTGGCGTTCCATCTTTTCCTTTCCTTCTTACCTATTACGCACAAGTTACTCTCTTCCCACGCTCGATAACAAAGGCTCGTGGAGCCTCGAGAGGATCCCTCTGTTCCTCTTTAGACCCCGAGCTCTTGCTGCTGACTACTTCTTGGGAGGGATAGGCAGAGATGAGTCAGAGGAGGAGCTTCCTTCTCCTAACCAGTGCTCAGTGAAGGTAGAGATTCCAGGATCTGATCCAAGGTTGATGAACATGCTCGACTGCCAGATCCTCCCTCTTGGCCATCAGTACAGAATGATTGGTTGCAATGCTAAAGAATACAGAAACGTGGCTGTTCTTCCGCTAAACAAAGAGGAAGGAGGAGGAGGAGGTGATTTTGTTGTTCTCCTTAACTTCACTAAAGTTTTGTTGGTGTTTAGAAGTTTTGAAATGAGCTGGAGGCGGCTTGAGTCACTCTCAACAGCTACGTGCGAGGATCTGTTCACTTTCAGAGGCAAATTTTATGCAATCTTTATAAACGGAGACGTTTTCGCTTTCGATCCTCATTTCCTGGAACTGACTCCCCTGAAGCCCTTGGAGCTTGTCAACTGTGGTTCATGCAATGATCTGGTTCAATCTGGTGATGATGAACTTTTCCTGGTCGAGAAAATCATCCCTCGTAACGACCAAGTATTATACTTCAGTCGGTTAACTCTAAGAGTGTGTAGGCTAGATGTGGAGGCTGGTCAATGGGTCGTGGTCAGCGATATAGGAGACCGTGTTTTTATTATCGGAGACTTGGGAAATGTCTCATGCTCGGCTAAAGAGTTTCCTGATGGTTGTGGTGTGAGTGGGAACTCAATTTTGTATACTCATAAGCCATGGAATGAAACATACTTCTACAAATATGGAGTGGGTACAGGACGCGAGGAAGACGACCTCAACTGTTGGAGATATTCAGGAGAGAATCTGGTGACTATCCTCAGCACTTCTCCTGTGGTGGCTCTGCGGGTCGAGAGCGGTGCGTTTAGTCCTTACTAGCGAAGCAATGAACCGAACATAAAGGACATGAGGCTGCGTCTGAGGGCAATCGGTCTTGATCTGTGGCCCAAAGGCAAGGACAACATTACTATTACTCATGGTTCGGTATGCAGATCCGTTCTAGACTTCTATATCAAGTTGTTCTCTCTAGTTTTTTTTTCTTGCCTTGTTTTCGTGTATTTCAAGTCATCGTAAATTATGTTCTATAAGATTGTTAACTCAAGCATGGACTTGATTCCCTTGTTAGTTTTTCTTTTGGTTTATAGTTGTATAAATGTTTCTTGGCTTTTGGCAGATTTTGGTTTTTTTGGACCTGTAGTTTTATGCTTAATTTTCTTTTTGGTGAAAGATGTTAAGATTCAACCAAAGCTTTTCGTTTTAGTGGGAAACCACTTATTACATACAGAATGAGAAGACATGAAACAAAGTGCTAGATAGCAGAAAAAAGGAAAAATAAAGATGCAGAAGAGAAGGTTAGCTTACTGACGTCGAAGGGAAAGAGAGAAGCCTATCTTTAACAAGCCTGTCCGCCTGAGAAATGAGCACCGCTTCCGGAGAGAATGTTTATTAGACACAAAATGTTCCACACCGAATATTGGAAAGATATTAACTAGTATATAATATAGATAAGTCAATTTATTTATCACTAATTAGTTTTAGGATAGAAACTCATCTAAGTTAATATGGTATCAGATTCTCGATCCATAAAGTATAACCCAATCTTCATCGATCTGGTCCAAAGATGGCCTATCAATCCTTGTCTGAACTTACTGAAATTAACATTTAAAAAATCCTCATCTCGAAGGGGCATACTAGACACAAAACGTCCCACATCGAATGTTGAAAAAGATATTAACTAATATATAAGATAGATGACGACATCACCAATTAAAGTCTATCCCATGTAACTTAATAATGTTGACCTGAAAATACGAGAATTCCTTTCCCTCTACAAACAATAAACCTCCATTTGTAGGAGGAGTTTTAGCACCGAGGGAAGACCCGGAGAAGTAAAACTTGTTGTCCTAACAGAGAAGAACATGACAGAATGGAACACAGAGGGGAGCCTTGAGAAACCGACCGCAAAAATGGGACCAAACAGTAGCTGCATAAGGACATTCGAAATATAGCTTACATATAAATTATTCCTCAGGATTGCTTACCGTAAACAATTTCCTTTAACTCCTATAAATACTTCCAAATTCTCCCTCTTGGCCATCAGTACGAAATGATAATTTGTATTGATAACTAGATTTTGATTCAAATTATGCTTTTAAAAAAATTAGTTTGATAAACTGATATTTATAAATAGCACAAATAAAATTTTACTCTTTTTGTTTTAAAATATAAGTTTAAAATTTTTATACATATTAAAAATATATTAAATATTAATTATTAATGAATTATTTTTTGTAATTAATTGTTTTCCATGATTTTTAACAATATAAATTTAATAAATACAAATATTTTTTAAAGTTTACAATTTATATTACAAACGCAGTTTTTTAAAGGTTTCAAAACTGTCTGTCTCCATCAGCAAAAATGACAACGAACGAGATCACATTGTCCTTGCCGGACTGGTCTCTTCTCCCTGAAGAGGCACTGAACGTTATTTACATTGTTCATGCTCGCTCTGTTTGCACCTTGTGGCGTTCCATCGTCTCCTTTACTTCTTACCTATCACGCTCAAGTTACTCTCTTCCCACGTTCGATAACAAAGCCTCGTGGAGCCTTTGTTATCGGAAAAAAAAAAAAAAGCCTCGTGGAGCCTGGAGAAGATCCCTTTGTTCCTCTTTACAAACCGAGCTCTTGCTGCTGAGTTTTTCTTGGGAGGGATAGGGCTAGATGAGCCAGAGGAGCTTCCATCTCCTAACCAATGCTCAGTGAAAGTGGAGATTCCAGGATCTGGTCCAAGGTTGATGAACATGCTCGACTGCCAGATCTTCCCTCTTGGCCATCTGTACCGAATGATTGGCTGCAACGCTGAAAAATACAGAGGCGTGGCTGTTCTTCCACTAAACCAGGAGGGAGGAGACTTTGTTGTTCTCCTCAACTGCACTAGTATTTTGATGGTGTTAAGAAGTAATGAAATGAGATGGAGGCGGTTTCAGACACTCTCAGTAGAATCGTGCAATGTTAGTCACTTTTAGAGGAGGGTTTTACACACTCTTTATTAGCGGAGACGTTTTTGGGTTTCGATCCTCATTTCCTGGAACTGACTCCCCTGGTACGCTTGGAGCTTGATCTGAACTGTGGTTCATCCACCTCTCTCGTTCCATCTGGTGATGATGATTTTTTCCTGGTTGAGCTAATCTTCTCTCGTAATGATGATGTGTTAGACTTCATGAGTCAGTTAACATTAAGAGTGTGTAGGCTGGATGTTGATGCTCGCCAATGGGTAGCAGTCAGCGACATATAGGAGCAAGGCTGTGCTTGACCCAAGCATGTGCTTGGGGCCAATATATTTATAAATAATTAAGGGCTAATTTGTCAAGAGTCATTGTTGGTTTAGTGTGCTGATTCATTGGTCAAGGTCATATGTTCGACGCTCCATAAGACCGTTTTTGAGGCCAAAATTTTTTCCTTGTTTCTAATCTATAAAAAGGTCAGGCACCGCCCTGATAGGAGACCGTGTGTTGGTTATGGGGACTTGGGGACTGTCTCATTCTCGGCTAAAGAGCTTCCTGTTGGTTGTGGTGTGAATGTGAACTCAATTTTGTTTACTTATGGGCCAAGCAATGTAACATGCTCCTACAAATCTGAAGACGACCTCAACTGTTGGAGATATTTAAGAGAGGATCTTGTGACTATCCTCAGCACGTCTCCGGTAGTGGCTCTCCGGGTTGAACGGTAGGTTTTCGGATTCTTGAGACACCTATTTATTTATTTTATTAGGTTCACTTCTGAATTTTCGTTATGATTATAGGTAAAGAGTTTGTGATATGGTGAAAGCTAGGTCACTTAGTATTCTAGTTTTAATACAATTTAGTTCGTACTAGGAACACATTTGTCTGTCTATGCTCTTAATATCACAGTCGTGTCTTGACCAAATTTCTTCTTATACTAGATCTTCAGCATATGCATAGAGCCACCGTTCATGGCCACAAGCCGGTAGGAGTGTATACTTTACATTATGAGTCGATCACAAAGGACAAGAGACTAGGTCTGATCCTTGGCCTAATTTCAAGGACAACATTATTATTATTTATTATTATTATCATTATTATTTACTTTGTAACAAGAAGGACAACATTATGCGGTGCAATTTCCCTTTCCAAAATCGATAAAACTTGCATTTATGGTATCTTAACAAAAATAAGGTTTTTTTCCTTTTTAGCAAAAATTCTCTAATTAATTAGTTTCTGAAATTTTTCGTTTTTGAAACGGAAATTACGTTGGTGAGAAGTTAACCAGTCTTCACCGTTGCAATAATCCCTAAAATCTATAGAAATTAAGATATTTCATCCCCGCTAGAATCGTTCACAAACTACAGAAACAATTAACTCGGTCAACCAATCTCATTCTTCATTCTTCGTTGGTTTTCAAATATTTGACCGTTGCCGAAGAGAACTCAGAGAAGTCGTTACCGTACGAAGAGCATTTACACTTAAAAGTGTTTACACATCTTTCTCTTCTCTCTAAGGTTTAGGGTTCAGTTTCCAAAAACCAAACATGGAAGAACCTGCCACTGAAAAGAAGAGATCATCCCCGTTATTGCCAGACTGGTCTCAGCTCCCTAAAGATCTACTAGAGATAATCTCCGAGAATGTGGACAACTCTTTCGATCTTGTTCATGCTCGCTCTGTTTGCACCTCGTGGCGATCCGCGTTTCCCTTTCCTTCTTGCCTTTTACGCCCACAGTACTCTCTCCCCACTTTCAATGAGCTCTCTCTCGATACCAACGAAGAAGAAGGCTCGTACACCCTCGTGAAGGTCCCTTATTTCCTCTTCAGAGTCCGAGCTCTTGCTACTGAATCGCCTTCCGAGTATTTCTTTGGAGGGATAGGCCGATATGAGTCAGATGAGCTTCCACGTCCTATTCAGTGCTCAGTGAAAGTGAAGATTCAAGGATCTGATCCAACCTTGATGAAGATGAATGATTGTCAGATCTTTCCTCTTGGCCATCAGTACAGAATCTTTGGTTGGACACTTAAAGATTACAGAGGCGTGGCGTTTCTTCCCCTCTCCAAGGAAGGAGAGTTCGTTGTGCTTCTCAACTACTCTTATGGAAAGCTGATGGTGTTAACAAGTGTGGAAATGAAATGGAAACGGTTTGAGAACCTCTCAACGTTATGCTCGAATGTGGTAACTTTTAGAGGTCGATTTTATGCATCTTTTCTCACCAGAAAAACCGTTGTTATCGACCCTCATTCCCTGGAGGTGGCTGACTTGCTGCCTTTACCACAAAGTGATTTAAACTTTCTGGTTCCATCTGGCGATGATGAGCTTTTCCTGGTTGAGGTTATGGTCCCAGAGTACGAGGAACTCGATTTTAACCGGCTCACATGTAACGTTAGTAGGCTAGATGAGGAGGCTGGTAAATGGGTCAAGGTCAGTGATTTAGGAGACCGTGTTTTGTTTATTGCCCGGTTGGGAAATGTCTCTTGCTCGGCTAAAGAGCTTCCTGATGGGTGTGGTGTGAGTGGGAACTCAATTTTGTTCACCAATTGGCCAGAAAATGTAGCCTTCTTCCATAAGTATGGACCATACCAAGGAAGTGCGGAAGACGACATCAGGACTGTTTGGAGAACCTCAAGAGAGAATCGTGTGATGATCCTCAAAACATTTCCGGTTGTGGCTCTCCGGGTGGAGCACTAAAAACTTGCTCTGGATACCTAAGACGTTCTCTAGGTTTTGTTTTTGTTACATCTTAAACAAACTTATCTTTGAGTTTAGGTTTAGGTTATGTGATCTCTGATGTTAGCCATTGTTCTGGAGTGTGTATCTTGTGACATGGTTAAAATAAATCACACGAGTTGTCTTAATAAAAAATATTGTTTCAAAACTATTCTTCACAACCCTGTTGATACCACACACACAGGTTTGTTTATGGAAATAAGCGTCTCATGAACTCGTTCAAACGTGTCTGGCAGTGTTCTTGGCATTCTGTTAAGTTACTTGGAATTTTGATATGTTCTTACGTTGCTCAGTTTCTTGACAAAACCTATTTGGTTCTGAAAATTATTTTAAGCTACATATATCTGAATAATTCCAATTAGACTGTGTAGACGTGGTTATAGTTTAAAAAAAAACGCAAAATTCAAAAGGAGAATCCATTACGACTCCATTATTCCATCACATGATATTAATATAAACCATTATTATTAGGGTTTGCATACATGATCAAAGTTTTACAGGGGAAGGAGACGGAGAAGCACCAGGAGACTGACAGAAGCTTCGGAGGATGTTGGTTTCCTCAGATGTAAAGCCAAGAGAAGTTAGCATCGACGGCCAACAATTTATGGTAATGACATCGACAGCGTGACAGCAACCTTCGCCGAGTTTGGTCTCGCCGTTGAGGAAGAAGAGAACGATTTCGTTCGTGCATGATTTCAGCTCGTAGAGAGCATCCCAACACTCCATTAGTCCTCCTCCGTTAAGCCTTGCCGCTATGTTGGTGGGATCCGCCGTCTCCGGGAGAGTTCTGCCGGAGATGTTGAGGACGAGGAGGAGAGATATGGTGACGAAGAGGGAGAAACATGTGTTAGAAGCCATTTTTCTTTCTCTTCTTTTTTGGGATTTGTTTTAGTGATGATGATTGGGGTTATGAGACTGCTGTTTTTATAGTGTGGTTTTGGATGGAATTGAAGGTTAGTGGTGATTTAAGAGTACTTAAGAGGTTGATTAGTGGGAGGAATGTGAAAGGATTAGCGGTAAATGATTTTACTTAGAAGTTAGAGCATAGATAGTGAAAACGTATTTAACGTTGGCTTGCATTGGTGACTATGAGTAACGGTCCTAATGGAGACGAAGGGTTAAGGTTATGTTTATAAAACAGGTGAGCAAAGAGAAGTATTTTTCGAACTTTGGTTTTGCGTGTTAACTTGTTTGTTTTGTTCCAAATATACATGTTTTAATTTCGAATTTCCATTTTATTTTTATTTTCATTTATTTAATTGTTCAACTTTGCTGTTGTAAACTTGTAATTTGTGCGCTTCTCATGCATTGTTACTAATAACTAAATGCAATTTATGTTGAGGATAAAAAAGCTAAATACAATTTATGTTGCATTTGCTTAAACCTTTTTGGTACGATTAGTGAATTAATAAGAAAACAACTAACTTTTTTTTAATATATGATCATTACCTAAAATATCTTGAAACAAACTTCCAAGACTCTGAACAAGACCATGCTATTCGTCTTGGTTGATCAGATCTTATCATCTTATGTATGCATTGGTGTATCAGTCATATATATTTCAGTCCATGACCATCATCCAAAACATATACAACGGGAATATATGTTTTAGAAATCCTTTAGCAAAACAAATAATATATATGTTTTAAATTATCATAATTAGATGAATCTAAAATAAGTTTTTAGTTCCAAAATTGAACTCCATGTACTCGATCAGCAGTAGATGCACAATGGTAGCTTGTTCGGACTTCCGCCACCTTCATGGCTACAACAAACATTTAAGATATACATGCATGATGGTAAGACGTGCCATGAATATCTCTTAATTTATGCCTTGGACATGGAGCCAAAGTTAAGCAATAAAATTTCTGCTTTTGTTTGACGATCATGACAGGTTTGGTACGTTTGAATTTCTTTAGTTGTTACATTTGTATAGTAAATTTGACTATGCTCATCAGAAAGCAATACGCTTAACTGCCTTATAGACAATATATTCCATTTCTACACTATAAAAACATTTAAATGCGTCTAGGACCTTCCGAAGGGAACGCCAACCCATTTCAAGTTTGATTCACCAAATGTGTGAAATTAAACCACATTGTTCTTGACACTTACATAGATATGATTTCATATCTATGGCACATGTCTTTTTAAATTAGTTTCGATCATTCCGTAGGTCTGAAATATCACGGTAAAATATTTAAAGGCATTAAATTTTTTGCTAGGGTGGTCAAAAGAGAAGATAATAAACCAAATGATCAACCAATTTTAATTTTTAAATAATGTTATTTTTTATCTCGTAACCAATGAATCGAATTAGTTATGCACCAAATTTGATTTTTAGTTATTCACCACAAGTATAACAAACAAACACAAATAGCAACAAATATTGAGGAAACCATCACCATGGGGGTTACATAATAAAAAAAAGGTCCAGCTATATAATGGGCTAATATCATATTTGGGCCCAAAACAATCTAGCTGCGTCAGAGAGGGCCTAAGAGGAAAATAACTGAAACTAATAAAATTCTTCTAAAAAAAACATAAAACTCTCTCATAAGCTTTAACCACTGAGAAAGATCTGAAGGTCGAATGATCGAGGAGAAGAAGAATAAGAATCTCTCTTAGATCGTTTGATCTGATCTGAAGATGGGAATCCTTTTCACGCGGATGTTCTCATCAGTGTTTGGCAACAAAGAAGCTCGTATCCTCGTCCTCGGTCTCGACAATGCTGGCAAAACCACAATCCTCTGTAAAAATCACTTCATTTCGTTTGATTGATTAGTGATTAGGGTTTTTGATTCTGTATGAATTTGAATTTGATTTTGATTTCCAGATCGGCTTCAGATGGGGGAAGTTGTCTCCACGATTCCAAGTAAGTAGTCATCTCTGGATCTAGTTTATGCAGTTTCTTATTTTAATCATTGTTGATTTGCAATTGGTTTTGCAGCGATTGGATTCAACGTCGAGACTGTGCAGTACAACAATATCAAGTTTCAGGTCTGGGATTTAGGTACGTTGCCTATAGAAACAATGTGTTCATATGAGTAACATTCTTTAATGTGATTTAGGTATGGTGGAACCAATTCAATTCTCTTACTTTTAGATCATATAGTGACGCATTTTGATTTATTGGACCCCTTAGGATTTATATATCTTTCATGATGATGAGTAGTTTTCAGTTTATGTTCCATGTTATTGCCTCTTCTGACTAGTCGTGTAATATTTGGATATGGGTAGACAAAAAGTTCTGTATTTTCTAAGAAAGTGAGGACTTGATACTCTTAGTTCCTGAGTCTTCATTCCATGTTAACTGGCTACTTAGGATGATTAGTAGCTGCTGTTTATCTTCCATTACATTGCTGTGTGTTAATAAAAGGTGATGACTTGTGAAGTACAACATTTTGCTTGCTCTGCATAAATGCATGTATTGTTTGTGTACCAAGCTTGCTGTTCAGTAGGTTCTTATATTATGGTTGCTAGATTACGTTTCACATTTTAGGGTAAATAAATTGGTTCCGCAGAAGACAGTACATTAACTAGAGTTTTCCTGTGGCAGGTGGACAAACGAGCATCAGGTAGCTTGATGCCCTCTTTTATCATTTCTAGAATCGATTAAAATTGTTGCATTGTACTGTGAAGGCATGAAGAACAGAAATGGCTCCATCAAGGCTGTACTGTTTGCAGTTTATATTCATAGTTTCTAATGATTCTTGTAACAGACCATACTGGCGATGCTATTTCCCCAATACACAAGCAGTGATCTATGTTGTTGACTCTAGCGATACAGATCGAATCGGGGTGGCAAAAGAGGAGTTTCATGCAATTTTGGAGGTAAACTTCTGCTGAAGCTTCCTCTTCCTATACTGTTAAATTATTTTCATGATAATTCAGCCAAAGCTTTCTGGCAATATATATTGGTTCAAATTCTTGTTTATGGATTGTTATAGACACTTGTAAGTTTTTTCTATGAAACATCAGCCTAATAGGGTAGTGCTGGAAGTGGATAGAAAGGAACAAGTGATCATGTGTCTCCATATATCTAATCTTGAACTCTTCCATCATGCTTCAGTGCTTTACTTGAGTGTACGTCTTCCACTTTTTTCATCTAACTCTGACCCTCTTCTTAACCTTGTTTTATAGGAAGAGGAATTAAAAGGCGCCATGGTTCTCATATTTGCAAACAAGCAGGTTAGTAATGGTAGCTCTTCTTAATGACTTTTGGCTGATTCACCTGTAAATGAAAGAGTAATGTTTTCTCCTCTTTAGTTTGTTTTGCATGCGTTATGTACATTTCTGGTGATAAAACTTGTTCTCTTAGCTTCCTTGAACCAACTGGACAGGATCTTCCTGGTGCACTCGATGATGCCGCTGTGACAGAAGCCTTGGAGTTGCATAAGATAAAGAGTCGTCAGTGGGCAATCTTCAAAACCTGTGCTGTTAAAGGCGAGGGCCTTTTCGAGGGATTGGACTGGTAAGCACATTTTTATCACAACAATGTTCGTTTTGGTTCTCAAATATTCATCTTTCTTGTCCATCTTTGATCTTTTCAGGTTGAGTAATACATTGAAGTCAGGAAGTGGGTAGAATCATCTTCATACACTTTCTCGTCATTCCCTTGACATTGTATCTTCTCTTCTTTACTTATGTTTAGTAATTTGCTTAGTTCTTCATTTTAAAGAGTTAATATCAATGACATGTTCACTTATTACTCTTTTTTGTTTCCTTTTGAGAGAAGAAAAACTCTATACGGATCTGTGATTGGAACCATAAGAGATAATATGTTTTACTTTATCAACATGTTTTCTTTTAGGATATATGATATACCGAAGAACATTTTTCTGCGAAATTTAATGAGATACCCAAAGGTTTAATTTATAATCCAAATTATATATTATCTTCGTTTCATATTAATTGTTCAGAAAAAAATTGTTACATAATAGGTGTCGTTTATCATTTCAATGCAAAATTTATTAATTTTATTTTAATTTATTTTTTTATTGGTTGAAATATGATTATGTGTATAGATAATAATGTTTTTATGTAAAATTAAATATTGTGTGCACAAATCTAAAACAATACTTAAAATGAAATGAAGAGAATAATAAACATTTGTTACCAAAAAGTAACACTTTAATTGCTTATCTCCTTTAGTTGAGGATAAAACTTTTTCTTTTTACCATAATGGCGACAAATTTAGTACATAGTTAAGTTGAAGATTTCATCACATATAAGTAGCGGTTCTTCGTTGTCAACTCATTGTTGAGTTTTTAAGGTTCTCTAAGATTCTCAAGCAATTGCCGGCGAAAATCTTTATTAAAATTCAGATGCGTCCACATTAACTGTTTCTTTGATCTTTTCTGTTATGATTGTTAGAGAAACATTATGTGTGAGTAATAGCATCTCTAACCCATTACTATTTTCACCTCTATAATAGTATTTAGAGGTTAAATTGTTCCAATTCACTTGTATTTCTTTTTCTATAATAGAGATCTCTACTTTTTTCTCTATTTATAAAGGAAAAAATAATATTTTTTTATTTTTTACTCTATATTTGAAGATTGCTATTTTAGAGAAATACATTGGAACATATCTCATTTCTATTATAGAATTTTTCTATTTTAAAATTGAAAATAGTAAAATACATTGGAGATAGTCTAAAAGAGTTAAAATTGGAGGTATCAAAGAGTGTAATGATCATTAGGTGCCATCATGATAACAGTGTTCGGCCTGTATCTATTTTCACGTGACCATGTGGGTAACAATCTACTTATACTTTCATGAAAGACTTCGATTTATACAACATGAATGTTTTAGGCAGTTTGGATTCCGTTTGTTTCCCAACTGAATATAGCCCTTCTTATAAGCTTCTTGAGAACTGAATAGTGCTTTTTACCAAAATTCATATTGGTAATAATTTCTAGGCTAAATAAAATTGTAACGCGACCGTTCACGGATAATAGGTCTTCCACGTCTGTTCTTTTGGTCCATTACTTCCATTAAGTACGACGGGCAGTGCATTAAATTTTTCCAAGGCTAGAAAATCTTGTTTATTGTCCTTTCAATCACCACATGACTTTTCCTTGTGGTTTGGCCTCACTTGTAATGCATCGCGAATCTTTTTTCGATAGGTCACTCATCTTTCCACTACTCAAGTGCAAACACGCTTAACTAATTCTAAATGGATGTGTGTCTAAGGTAAGTGTACTTTAGTGACATATGTAGCCAAATCAATACTATTAAACATTTTACTATATACTAAAAATCAGGATGTTATAATTCACCTTACTCACAGATCTCTGAGATGGCTAACCAGCTCTTATACCACTTGTAACGCCCTGACCGCCCACAGCTAATGGGCCTCCTACGCCCACTCTCTTAGTTCGTGGTCCGATTATGTGCGACGGGCGATGCGTTATATTTCCGAAGCTAGAAAATCTTGTTTATTGTCCCTACAATCACCACATAACGTTTTTTCCGTACTTTAGCCTCACTTTCAAGGTATCTCAAATTACTTCACGATAGGTCACATATCCTTCCACTACTCTAGTGCAAACACACTTAATTCTATAGTTTCAAATGGATGTGTGTCGAAAAAGAAACACACATTGATGACATAAATAATCAAATCAATTATGTTAAGCGTATTACTATATACCAAAAATTGGAATGTGACAATTCATCCCTACTCAAAGAGCGCAAAAATGTAACTCCGCTCCTTTAAAAATGTTTTCGCTCTATAAACCATGACTTTTATGTTAGCTTAGAGGTTTGTACAATTGGTCTTCGATGTGTTACCAGTTTACCACCCGAGTCCAAACATATGATGCATGTTGTTGATCCCGATTCTCAGTAAAATGTCTGCAAGTTTAAGTGACCAATGTTACCAAACAACGTTGTTAATCTAACGATTACATAAAATTTGGTGCATCAATGAAAAGACACATTCAATATAATATTATATTCAGATAGGATAACTTACTATAGATCGAAATAGGAAATCAGTTTTTTTACGCTTATAAATATGATTCTAAGAAGGGCTTTGTAACCTTTTATTTACATCGTTAATTGAAAAAATTACTCAAGTGTTTGCCTCATCAAGTTTTCTCCAGTTTTATTTTATTTTTTCGAATTCAATTTGCCGGTTATAGAACAAACATAATTCAATAGCTTAAGTTTACATTAGTATATAATCTTGTAAACTGGATAATGTAAAACGTACTTAAATGTGTTAACTGAATATCAAACCAAATAATTTGGGATACTTCAATTGATTTTTTTTTTTACTAAAAGCTTACTTCGAATGATTTCTGAAAATTAGGATTGATGTGAAAATGGGTCACTCACTGGTATAAGAACTTTATGTTTTTTTAGCAGTTGAACTTGTTGTATATTTTCCAAATCATATTGTTTGAGTTTGCCGCAGTCCAGTAGAACACTAAGGGCATCATTACCCTTAGAATCCCATTAGGGGTTTTTAATTTTTTTTTTTTTTCTTTTTGCTGTTATAAGAAAAAGAAAAAAAAAATTAAAAACGTACCAATCACGGACCGCCACGTGTCAGTGGGACCCGTAAACATTGTAAGAAACTCTCTAAAACCGGTTCTTATTTAGTAGTTTTTAGAAGCGGTTTTTGCACTGTTCATGGATCCCACATGTCAGTGGAGCCCGCAAACAGTGCAAGAAATCCTCCTAAGAAATCTGGATAATCATACTCTAAGAAGACGTCTAGATATAGTAAACCCCACTCACTATAAACCGAAAATGATTTAATTTAAAACACGAACACCGACAGTTCTTGCTTTAAAGATCGATTGTGGCCTTTACACATGCTTCTGTTCCCAAAATAAATCTCCGTGGACCACTTGATTTTATCAATCAGTTACATATTCTCTCTTACTTTTCACTCACCCAAATAGACTTTGAAAAATTGCCAATATGTATATTACTACACAAAAATGTATAACCAAAATGTTTTAAAACACGTTAGAAGTTACTTGTAATTGTAATGCAGACAAAGATGATGTACAAGTACAATGGACTCGTATTTTAACAGCTAAGCTGTGTAATTAGTAATTACTACTCCTTTCAATTCATATTAAATATTATTTTAGAGAAAAATTTATTGTTACAAAATAAATGTTATTTTCGACTTTTGATGTAAAATTTATTAATTATATGCGGTAATTTATTTTTCTATTGATTGAAATATACTCCCTCCGCTTTTTAATAATTGACGTTTTGGGGGAAATTTTTTGTTCCAAATTATTTGACGTGTTTAATTTTCTATGCAAAATTTATTAGTAATTAATGTTAGATGACCAATGATATTATACCTTCTATTTTATTATTGGTTAAATTGTGGTTAGGTAAACAATTAATGATATTTTTGTTTAGAAAATGGTAAAAAATTAAATATTTATTAATTTATGTGCATAATCCTAGAACGTCAAATATAAAAAACGGAGGGAGTAGTTATTTGTATAGTTAATTGTGTTTTTAATCCGTATACAAAAACTAAATGACTTATAGAATGAGAGTGAGAGAGTATATAGGTCGGTAAACAAAAAGAGTGATTTACAAATATGGTCACTTTTTGAGTTTTTATTACAGTGTAAGACACTTATTGCTACTGAGGTAGTTTTCTCTAACTAAATTAAAACTACCAATTCCTCTTTTGGTTTCTTTTTTTTCCAGTTAGCAAATTGTTTTTCTTTTTAATTATTTTTTTAAAAGATGAAACAGAAAATTAAAGCTTCGATCTTCAATTTCTACAGAGCAACTAAAACAAAGGTGGCATACTGCCATGGCAATTTCTGCTCACCATTCCAAGCTAGTATACATCCTTTGTCACAGCATCTCTTGAAACGCACCACAATTACCTAACCATCTCCGCCGCGTCTCCTTTTTTCTCACCACATCAAGACTTAATCCACGACTGTTCGTTCTCCGCCGTGAAGCTTGTTCCTCAACATGAATCTATCGTGGTGGCCATCGAGAGTTGTCGTCGATTCGTCAGAGAAAAAAGGTCTAGCAACAATGGTGAATTGTCGTTATTTTGTACATGTGGTCCTCCAATATTTTAGTCTTTCTTAGTTTGACCACAAACTTTCAAAATTGCATATAAATACTCATAAATGAACCTCAAACTTTAAAACGTGCATTTCTGCTCTTCCTTATAACTGCATGAATGGTCCCTCACATTTAAATTTGATTTCAATTTGGCTCCAGACTCACAAAAATTGTGAATATATCATCTTTATTTGACCTCAAACTTCCAAAATTGCTTTTTAACCATGACTTCAAAAGTAATTAGATAGAAATAACTCTTAAAATAATATGATAAATAGGACTCTTAAAGTTAATTGTAGATATACATTATATATGTATGTCTTCATACTGTAATATCCACATGTACACTCGTAAACAAAAATTATCATGAATCTTTAAAACTAATTAGATAGACATTATAAATCATTTTGAAAACCATTAAAATTTTAATTACCATGACTCTAAAAAATAATTAGAGATTTATATCAAGATTTCTGATATAGAGGCATTACTTTTAAAAATAATTAGAGAAATATTAATCTTAATTAAATAGACGTTACAAATATGTAATCATATATAAAATATCCACGTGTACACAAAAATTCATCTATCCACATGTACAACTACTCACATGTACACTCATTAACCTGCAATGATTTACATCTACACCTGATAAATTTGATACATACTTTTGCAAGTTACATTGTTTGGAACTAAACGTAAGTAAAATGATATTCTTTTTTTTTGCATGATTAAAAATTGTTAACGTGTAAACATATATTCTACTGTCCATATGTACAATATTTTACGAAAAATCATATGTACACTAGTTCATTATACATTGCACAAGTTAATGATATTTAATGATTACAAAGAATTTATGTATCTTTTTTAGATCAGTTAGAAAATTTAAGTTTCATTTAAATGTATATATTGCATTTATTTCATCATTTAAGGGATAAACATGCAAATTTTGAAGCAATGTCGTGCGAAGACTTCTTAAATCCTAAGACGAATTTAAAATAATCAAAAAGAGATAAACAAGCGATTTAGTTTGGTTCATACCCTATTTATCACACAATTAAAGAGCTTGGTGCACACATGATTAGTAATCCATTAACCATATCTAAAGATGTTTGCATGTTTGCCATATATACTTTCAAATGACATTTACATATACACATATGTTTTACTAGCTACAAGGACTAAAATGTACATGGAATGACATAGAAAATCTTTTGTAGGCATATTAAAACATGTACACTTTAGAACTGATGGATTGATTACCCGACTTTTCAATAATAAAAGCATGTATAAACTTTCATGATCAATGTCTCTGGATATTTGGTCAACGGTTAAATGTCTAATATACATATATGTTTTATCTTAATGATATGTTGTCTATCTATATCATTATCTTATATGTCCACAAAAAACAATATTATGCACGTCTGTAAGTGTGATGTACATGTTGTAAAGTTGTGTACGTTTGTTAGTGTACATAAAATTTAGTGTACACATGTACAATATAATTCTGATATACACATGGATAGTATATAATGTGTACATATTCACAACGCTTTAATCCATTCCATTTAGTAATATATAACATACATTTGTAAGTTTTAACATTTGTACATTTAAATAGCATCTGAATGCAGTTACAAAATTTGTTGTCCATATGTACAATGACTCTTATGTACACGCATGTATGTTAGTAAGTTATCCATATATGTTGGGTTACCTCTCATATGTACATAGATAATATCTTATATTTTTAATGATTTTAACGTTATTCATATACGTTGGGTTACCGGCGGAGCCTTTATGCAAATACATGTAAATGCCAGATTGCAACATTAAAAGTATTGGGATAAATTTGTGAAGCAATTCAATCAGATTGGAATTGTGAGGCATATTGTAAAAGAAGCATGAAACTAAAGGACCAATGATGCAAAAAGACGAAACTCATCCATTGATATTGTTCGACCGGTCTTCTCGCCATATCTCGTTGACGAAGATGGAGAGCCGGCTACAACGGTGCAAAGACACGACGGTGAGGCTTGACTCCCGAGATGGCAAAGGCTGAAAGCACGACCCGAGATGAGAGAGGTCGTGGAGAAGCCGATGTTGACGAGACGCGACGAAGAGCAATGACCACCGGTGGCTGAGCTCTCGCATCGACGACATCTTAGACGGAGGAGCTGAGCACAGAGAGGAGGAGACAAATTGGAGCTCTCTGATTGTAACATGTTTCTTGATCCGCCGGAAATTCAGATCTTCCTTTGCTTTCATCATCTAAGGTTCTAGTTCTAGAACCCAGAACTCAAATTTGTTAAATCTTGAACCCAGATCTTCCTTTGCTTTCATCATCTAGGGTTCGTGAGTGCCATGGCATAAGAAGAGTGTGCGGCGGCGAAAGTGGTACAAGCCTCTGTTGGATCAATTTTATAAAGCTCATGGCTTCAATTTTATACTTTCTCGATTTGATAACAAGAGAATGAGATATGAGAGAGAAGGAAAGAAAAAGAAAGATACGAGAGAGAAGAAAAAGTAGAAACTAAATTTTGTGTCAAGTTGGTTAGTATTTAATTAGGAAGTGGGCTTGGTTAAAAAAAACTACCCAAGTAGTAAGAAATGTCTTATTCTGTAATATTAAAGTAGAAAAGTGTCTTTTAATGTAAATGTTTCAAACAAAAATTAACAAGAGTGCTTTATGTGAAAGTCCGTGAGAAAACAAGAAACCGATACATGTATCTTTACAAGGTTGGGGTCCACTTCTCCGCAATGTTTCAATTTTCAATTATTCGGCTAAGGTTTTCTGACGTGTCATTATTCTATTGGTTACCCTTAGATCTTGGTGGACCCACTAGAACCCAACGCGTGCACCACAAGCGCCACTTTCAGACCATGAAGAGTCAGGAGCGTGGAAGCTGACTTTATTTTATGATTCCTCTCTCTCTTTAGTGATAGAGATAGAGAGAAGAAACATCAATCAATGGCGTCAAGACAGTGCGATTCGTGCAGATCCGCGGCAGCGACTCTGTTCTGCCGCGCGGACGCGGCGTTTCTCTGCGGCGAATGCGACGGAAAAATCCACAAAGCGAACAAACTCGCGTCGCGTCACGAGCGAGTCTGGCTCTGCCAAGTCTGCGAACAATCTCCTGCGCACGTCACGTGCAAAGCCGACGCAGCCGCGCTCTGCATCACGTGCGATCGAGACATCCACTCCGCTAATCCACTCTCCCGCCGCCACGAGCGCGTCCCCGTCACGCCTTTCTACGACGCTCCTTCTCAGGGAGGATCAACTGCCACCAGATCCGCCAACGACGAAGCTGGCGTGAGCATGGAGGCTGCGTCTTGGCTCTTGCCTGACCCGAGTATCAAGGGAGGAGTAGTGGAGATCCCTAACTTGTTTGCCGATCTTGATTACTCCCCGGTGGATCCGAAGATGGAGGCGTCAGAGAATAGTTCCGGCAACGATGGAGTGGTTCCTGTTCAGACCAAAGCTCTGTTTCTTAACGAATATTACTTCAGTTTCGATCCCTCTGCTTCCAAAACAACCTTTCCACACGCATTCAGCTGCATTAATCAAACCGTACTCTCTCTCTCTCTCTCTCTCTCTCTCTCTCTCTCTCTCTCTCTCTCTCTCTCTCTCTTGATTGATTGAGTTTGTGAAATGTGTTAGGTTTCGTCAACATCCTTAGACGTACCGTTGGTGCCTGAAGATGGAGCTGTGTCGGAGATATCAAGAACGACGGCAACAGCAGCTGTGCAGCTATCTCCTGCGGAGAGGGAGGCTAGGGTTTTGAGGTATAGAGAGAAGAGGAAGAATCGGAAGTTCGAGAAGACGATTAGGTATGCATCACGTAAAGCATACGCCGAGGTGAGGCCGAGGATCAAAGGACGTTTTGCTAAGAGAACTGATTCAAGAGTTAATGATGGAAGAGACGTCGGAGTCTACGGAGGGTTCGGGGTCGTCCCGAGTTTCTGAGGTCTTGTTCAATATCAAGTTGTAAGAAACGTTGATGATGGTGGTAGAATCGGTTATTAGATACAATGTTTTTTTTTATTAACGTCAAACACCTCATTTAATTGCAATGTACCACTCAAAAACACCATTGAATTAAAAAAAAAAACTTAAAAACCATATATCAGATCACCAATATAGATTATAAGTTACTTCCATCATCTGGCAAACTCATAATAAAAGCTCACCTAAGATGAGAGTGGTACCAGGACGAGATCAATGCATGACTATGGCAGAAGATTCAAGGGAAATTAGTCTATCAGTTTCACAGCAGTCCATCGTATAAAAATGTTTTGGACCATTCTGTTGATGTAAGATGTCCGCCCTGAAGCAGTCGATGACGTAGTTGCTGAAGCAGACGTCGTGGTAAGTGGTGAAGACCATGTGGAGTCAAGATGCTGAGCTGGAGTCGTGTAGACTTGGAGAGCAAGGGAGTATCTTGAAGAAAAAGGAAAGAGGAATAAACTTGAGGAGCAAGTTTATGACTTAAAGAAAGAGGAATAAGTGCATTCCAAGAAAAGGAAAATTACATTTATTGTTATGGAAGATGTCCATATCATGTTGCCTTGGAGACTAGGGTTTCGGGAACGTGGAGACTAATATAAGATAGCTATGGGGTCGTCTGTAGAGAGACAGAGACACAGAGGCTGATCTTATTGAAAGAGAGAGAAGCTCTTGGAAGTGTTCTTGGGTCGTGCTGAAGCAGTGGCTGAAGTACTTGACGGAAGAGAGACATAAGCGAGTAGCTTAGGAATCTTTCAGTAGCGTGTGTTAGGGTGTTAACACTGGACGTGTAAAAGCTGAATAAGCAAGTCTTGTAAAGATTGTTTAAAGGAGATTCTAATAAAAGCTTGGTGTTTGCTTGTGTAATTTGTCTCTCGGTTTACCTTCTGTATTACTTATTGTGGTGTCATCTTTGCACTTTCAATTGGTATCAGAGCGGGTCATCTAAGTTACTGGTGTGATCCTAGAGGTAAAGATGGACACGGTTGTTTCTGTTCAGAAGGCAATCATGTTGAATGCGGACCAGTATGGTCATTGGAAAGCTCGCATGAAGCAGTTGATTCGAGGAATCAATGAAGATGCGTGGACAGCTGTGGAGAATGGTTGGGAGGAGCCTACCATAGTCACAACAGATGGGAAGAAGCTAAAGCCAAAAGAGGATTGGTCTGAGGCAGAACGCAATGCATCAAAGTTTAATGCAAAGGCGTTGTCGGCAATCTTTGGAGCTGTTGAAGTGGAGCAGTTTCAGCTGATTCAGGGGAGTACTTCGGCTAAAGAAGCATGGGAGATCCTTCTGAATTCGTTTGAAGGAGATGACAGTGTCAAGAGAACACGTTTGGATCATCTTAGGTCACAGTTTGAGAATCTCAGGTGGTCTGATAATGATTCTGTGGCGAGCTTCAGTGCCAAACTCAGTTCTATGGCACATGAAGCATGTGTACTTGGAAAGAAGTACAAGGAGAAGAAGCTAGTGAAGAAGTTACTGCGCTGTCTTCCAGTGAAGTTTGGAGCTCACAAGGCAGCCCTGAGTATTAGTGCAAACACGGATGAGCTCAAGTTTGACAAACTAGTGGGCATGCTGAAGGCAGAAGAGATGGAGACATGCAGTAGCTCGGTAGCCTCTACATCAAGTGGTGCGCCAAAGAGTATAGCGCTTGTGGCTGGCGAAGAAGGTGATAAATTTCACAAGGTTGAAGATGCCGTGGGGTGGCTGGTTAGAAAATTCAGCAGGTTCATGAGTCATTCTGATAGGAGGATGCCTCAAGCTGTGAAGCAGTATGGTGGTCGTAACAGAAGAAGAAAAGGTCTCAAGTGTTACGAGTGTGAAGGAGTTGGTCATGTGAGGGCTGACTGCCCTACATCACAACGAAAGGAGCTCAAGTGCTCTGAGTGTAGAGGTATTGGACACACACGGCGTGAATGTCCAAACGCAAAGAAGGGTAAAGACATTCCATTGCCGTCGTCTGATGAGTCAGAGTCTGAGGATGATGGAAAGGTGCTGAAGAATATGGTTGCATTTGGTGCACATACGAAGGGATCTAGTAAATCCTCTGATTCAGATATCAGTACAGGTGATGAGGAGTATCACGTGCTGCTTAACAAGTGGTTGAGGGTCAAGGATCAGAATCTGAGATTGGAGGATATGGCTCAGAAGCAGAATGAGCTGCTTGAAGAACTTCGTGAAGAACTTGCGGCTGTGAATGAGAAGAATGAGTCTCTTGAGCAGGAGGTTAGCAAGCTTAGGAAAGTTAAGCAGAAGGGGCTATCACACTTTGTGCATGCGAGCACATCAAAAAGTGGAGCCAAAGAAGCTTGTCAGGAAGTATGTCGGGACGTGCGACAAGGAGTACGACAAGAAGTTCTACAGCGTGTGGCTGTGAGTAACAAGCCGAAAGTGGTACATCATTGCAGCAACATGAAGGTCAGACAGGAGGTTCTGAAGCATGGTTGTGCAGCTGGTACAAGGAAGGAAACTGATCGGTGCATCAGTAACTGGGCCAGGCCTAGCAAGAAGCAACATCGGATGTGCTGTTGGTTTCTGTGGGAAGGTTGGACACAAGAAGGTGGAGTGTTTTTGCTCGTGAGAAGAGCAAAAACATGGCCAAAGAAGGTGAACAAGGCGTTCACTAAACCCAAGAGGGTTGATGCGATGTTTGTAGCCAAGAGTGGCTCACTTGATGAGGTCAAGGAAGAAACATCAGAAGATGGATGCAGCTCTGATAGGAGTGACCTTGAGGAAGGTCAAAGGGCATCAAGTCTTGAGCTAGGACACGGAGTTGTCCATAGCACAAGGGGAAGGAGATCGAAGTGCGTCAGGAAGTGATGCGAGATGATCTTCAGGAGGGTGATAGTGAAATCACTCCAAGACAATAGCAACGAGTGCAAAGGGCATTCAGTGTGGATGAGGAGGGGCTCATGGTCAAGGAGACGACGCATGAAGAAAGCCAGGTCCTCATCAGAAGTGGATCGGAAGGTAGTTCGACAGGTGCGTCAGAGCCTGGTGCAGTACTCATGAAGAAGCAGACGGTTGGGTCTGTAAAGCTTGACATCTAAGCATCTTTGTTTTAGCTTAGTATGCAATCAAGCAGGGGGAGAATGGTGACGTTCTGGTCCAAGGAGTGCATATCTATCTCATGGGGGAGAAGAGCATGGTGATGGATGTCTTGAAGTAGATGGTGCTATCTCATGGGGGAGAAAAGCATGTTGTGGTGCACATCTCGTGGGGGAGAAAAGCACATTTAGCATTGAAGTTTCCAGGTGGGGAACGTGGTTGTTGAACCAGAAGAATGTTGTGCTTGATCGGGCACACAAAGCTAAAAGGGGGAGATTGTTGATGTAAGATGTCCGCCCTGAAGCAGTCGATGACGTAGTTTGCTGAAGCAGACGTCGTGGTAAGTGGTGAAGACCATGTGGAGTCAAGATGCTGAGCTGGAGTCGTGTAGACTTGGAGAGCAAGGGAGTATCTTGAAGAAAAAGGAAAGAGGAATAAACTTGAGGAGCAAGTTTATGACTTAAAGAAAGAGGAATAAGTGCATTCCAAGAAAAGGAAAATTACATTTATTGTTATGGGAAGATGTCCATATCATGTTGCCTTGGAGACTAGGGTTTCGGGAACGTGGAGACTAATATAAGATAGCTATGGGGTCGTCTGTAGAGAGACAGAGACACAGAGGCTGATCTTATAGAAAGAGAGAGAAGCTCTTGGAAGTGTTCTTGGGTCGTGCTGAAGCAGTGGCTGAAGTACTTGACGGAGGAGAGACATAAGCGAGTAGCTTAGGAATCTTTCAGTAGCGTGTGTTAGGGTGTTAACACTGGACGTGTAAAAGCTGAATAAGCAAGTCTTGTAAAGATTGTTTAAAGGAGATTCTAATAAAAGCTTGGTGTTTGCTTGTGTAATTTGTCTCTCGGTTTACCTTCTGTATTACTTATTGTGGTGTCATCTTTGCACTTTCACATTCCACGATCCCATAAAGCTCTTCTCTGTCTGGTCTCTTTCTCGGCACACCAAATCTCAAACTTACATCATCGTCTTTGTGGTAACAAACCCACAAAATTTGCAGTAAATTTAACATTCTTCCAAAAAGACTGATCAACTGAAAGACCGTACTGAATGTTTGTTATTCATTTCCTTGCGCATGCTCACTTTGCCAATTTATTCTTCACATGTAATTAATATCTTATCTATTTTTACAGTTTAAACATATGAGATTCTTGACTTTATAACACTAATTGCTGAAATGCTCAGAGTGCATTGCTTTAGGTCATCTCCAACTAAACTCTATTTTTACTCTAAAATGATGTATGAAGTAAAAAACATTCAAATCCTATTTTATTTCCTATTTCATAATAGAGTTTATTCTATAAATATAATAAAAAAAAATTGTTCATTACTCAATTATGACACGAGAAATGAAGTAGGTTGGAATATTTTTAATCCATATTTCATTTGAAGGAAAAATGGAGTTTTTCATAGGAAATGCTCTTAAGCACTATTGTGGATATTGTGCCAAGATTAAAGCCAATGAACAGAAGTAGAAGACTTGGACTTAATATGTTTATAGTTGAATCAGTTTCTCAACAGAAGAACACATCTGTCACAAAAGGTTTTCAATTATTATTTTATTAATAGTTATTGCATTTTAATTATTAAAAACCAATTAATGGTCTCATTCTTCACAGCATTAAACCCACTCAGACCCTTTGTATCTTGGATTCGGTTTTATCACTCGCTTAGGACGCTGGTTAAGCACTTGTGCATTTGCAGATGCATCAGTTGAATCCTTGAGGGCTTCCTCCAATTTCAAGCAAGACATGGCATGTTCCAAAGGTTTTTCTTCAACTTCTGTCACATTCTTTACTCCATCACCTGATAAGTCTCTCAATTCCTGCAACAATAAGAATAAATATATAAGATAAACAAGAAACCCACATAAAAAAAACCATATAATATCTCCCGAGAACATGAAAGTTACGTACCATATTCAATTCTTCCTGTGCTTCTTGTATTTTATCCTCAAACTCCTTCAGTTTCTCATTCATTTCCTTTGTTACTTTCTTCAGATCTTCATCCATTTCCTTGGTTACTTTCTTCAGCTCTTCCTTCTTCTCTTTCAATACTTTCTTCAGCTCTTCCTTCTTCTCTTTCAAAACTTCCTCCATGATTTCAATCATCTCCTTCGATATCTTCTTTTGCTTTTCATCCATCATTAGTAACTAGTATTTTTCTTTGGTTGATTGTTCTCTTCCAACTTCTCTTTGGTTTTCAAGCTTTAAATACAAGTATTTTCAGCATGCACAAACCTAATTAAAAAATATTAGTTTTGTTTTCCGATTTTTTGGGACTCTGCATGTACGAATAAAACTTTTTATTGCACCGCACAACCTTAATACAGAGTGATAAGAAGTTGTATCGTTTTGTATAGTACATATTTTCGTAGTAATTAGTTTTCTTTTCCAATAAGAAGATATATGTGGTCAAACTTTTCTTCTGTTTTGAATGTGAGAGAGCCTACTAAAGTCTCCACATCCTTAATTCACTCAGACTCTTTGTATCTTGGACTCGGTCTCCACCTGATAAATATCTCAATCCGTGAAGAGATAAAAAGAAAGATAAATTTGAAACCCACATACAAGAAAAACATGGAGTATTAGATTCTCAAAAGGCAGCATAGTGGCAATTGCAGAAATGCCCCAAAAGTTAATTTAATTATCAGTTTACAAGGAAACTTATAATGAAATCTGAATGAAGTTCATCATCATGTTATAAGTAATTTTGTACTATCATTTAACTAAAAGTTGGATGAAATTCAACAAACTGATGAAGAAGATGAATGAAAGCTGGAGGAGTTCGAGAGAATGCAATACTTAAACGCACATGAAGAGTATAGATTTTATGTTCTACAAAGCTAATATGTAATTTTCTGTGGCTTACACATATATGTCCCTCTTCTTATCTAAATGCATGGATTGAGAGAGAGTAAAGAGGATAGGAGAAGTTGACGAAAATCCCTTTGTGGAAGTATGTGTCTGCGAGAAGAGATGGTGAAACGCTGAGTTTTGCTTTACAACTTTTTCCTGTCAAAATAAATATTTTGTTACACATTTGTTCAAACTTCTGTTTTAGATTTGAGAGATGGCTACTAATTATTTCTCCATAACAAAAGGTAATCTAGGGATTAATACAACTCAAACACACCGGTTAGGGTTCTTTCTATGGACTTGCTGTGCTTCTAGTCTCAGTTATGGTTTCTGATCAATCCGGTCCAGTCCCAAATAAAAACGAAAATGTAACCAAGAAACAAAAAAGTGCAAACACTAAAAATTCGATAAAGAAACATAATATCTAAGGAACCAAAATTGGAAATTCTATTAAAATTTCAAACAACAGGAGTCAGAAAAAAAAGAAAACAAACATTTTATGTCTAGAGACTAGAGAGACACAAAAAGAAAGATAAGTGAGAAACATACATTCATTCTTGGACGATTTCTTCAGTGACATCAATAACATCCTCAAACTCAACTTCTTTAACTTCTTTGGCTTCATCATCATCTTCTTCCTCATCACTAATTTCACCATCCCTGAGGTTTTGCCTCTCTAGTTTCTCCTCTTCGTACAGCGACTTCCACTGCATCACCCATTTCTCCCATTCGTCTTTCAAAGCCTTCCTCTTCTCTCTGTCTTGTTCACTCAACAGCAAAGACACGTCCTGATCCTCTGCCTCATACTTCTTGCTGTACTTCTTCAGGTTCTTTGCTATCTCTTCTTCCTTCTCTGGAGACAAGAATGATGGCGGTCTTGGGCGCCATGCTAGCTGTAAACCATTGATACATATTTAGACACAGCAGTGGATGAAAGTAAGTTTTAAGACCATTTCTTTGTTATTTACCTGGAAGAAATGATCCTTCAGTACACGGTAAAGCAACTTTCCATTGAATGACCATACGGTGAACCCATTCTCCATCTCATGGACTGATGTCACTGCGGTTGCAACGTACCTAAGAAAGCAAAACAACATCACTTTTCTGCAATTGGAAAGAAAGAGAAATCACCAATGAACTGGTTCAGTTATAAGAGACGGTACCTTCCAGTTGGGTCCCATTCGATGTCTGTGGCCATGAAGTGTTCAGTCGTGGCCATTGTCTCGAGCTCATCCACATTGAAAAATTCAAGCTGTCCATTGAAATTCTTCAACCCAGCAAGAATTATGTACTTCCCTGTGGGAGACCAGAAGAGGGCATTGGCTTGTTTGGCCTTCAAAGTACCGAGCTTTGTAACCCTTCCACCGTGTTGTGTGGTCTTCATTGTGTAGAAACTGACATCTGGCCTTGGTTGGTCACCATGAATCACAGCAAACCTGTGACCCTTGGGCTCCCACGCGAAAGCAATGATCTTGTCATTCTTGTTGTCTAGCTCAAGAACCTCAATGGGAATATCCCTTTCTTTGATGCGGAAAAGTTCGAATCCAGAGTATGTGCTCTTCTTTGTCTTTGTGTATCGATCAACCTTGACAGCGAGATACTCTCCACTACTCTGCCAGTACATCTTGCAGTCGCTCACACTGAAGAGATTCTTTTGCCTCAGCTCAACCTTGCTAGGGATTTGGACAAGAGCGACCTGAAGATAATGATTTCAACATGTTAACAACAGAACAATTGGCAGAGAAATATAAGGAAATTGCGACTTTAGGGATTTTTCTTGCATAAGAAATAATAGAAGCATACCTTGGCAGGCTGGTTCCCACCACCTTGTTCAGGAACAAACAGTGAGAGGATGGAGTCAGTAGGAGACCAACACATGTCCACAACATTATCAACCTTCATAGACTTCTTGTCTATTAGACCGAAAGTTTCAGTTTCATAGACAGATATAGTGTTTTTGCTGAGCTTGGCAAAGTATTTATCGTCTTTTCCACCTGCCCATCTGCAGAACAAGTTAACAAGATATCAACATATGTGGAATGATACATTTTGATTGTAAAGTATATCTTTAGGAAATTCAAATGCAGTTCAAGAAATTACCTAAAAACAGGCCAAGAAGCACCAGCAACACCACCAGGTCCTCCAATTGAAAACTCATCAGCACTGCCCTTGAAGTCTCTCATCATCCTCCCGGTCCTCACATCAAAGACCTTTATCTCTACTTTCTGTAAGTTGAAAAGAAATCAGAATCTCTTTCTTATATATAAAATATAAATAAATATAGGAAGAGAAGCAAGGCTGCACTCACACTTGCATCTCGCGGGTTACTCGGCTCCTGGCTGTGGTAAGTTACCAGGTATTTCTCCCCTGGCGAGAAATCAACTAGTTTTACCTTCAATGGGATCAACAAAAAATGTCAAAGTTCAGGAAAACGAAGGAAAAACAAAAGCACTACGTGACAATAACGAGGAAAGACAACGAACCATATTATGCTGATAACGCATGAGACGAGTGAAGGTATCAGCACCACCCCAAACAGCTGCACCCTGCTTGTGAAGTGTCACAAGGTACGTACCTAGAGGAGACCACTGCACATAGCTCTCTGTCCAATACTGCATACAAAGAGAACATATGTTCAGATGATGATAACATAACATTACATATGGCACTGACAGTGTTAAATATGTGATATACACAGGAAGATGTAAGTAACTTACAGGACGCTTATGAACAGGCTCAGTATTCTTCTGCCTAGGATCATTCCACAAAACTTCAGTATCAGGTCCAGAACGAATGACAAGCTGATCCCTAGCTTTTTCATCAGTAAGCCACTTTTGCAAATTTTCCTGAAAACGTAACGAAAACAAACACCTCAAAAAGGCTGCAGCGAATACACAAATCTACATGCAACTAGAGTTATGCAATCAAAATCTGTCAACAGATCTTAACCATGACGCAGCTGGCAAACACAAGAATTCACCAAATCAACAAAAGAACATCCAAAACAAAGAACTAACTCCACAGAACAGATATGCCAATTAGAAACACTGCCAGTCATTAATGAAAACTAGACATACCCCAGGGGCATACGGCTTGGTTTGAGGAGCCTCCCACTCCTCCTTCACATTCATCAACCTGTCAAAATCATCAAACATGTTCACAGCAAAGATGTGAGACTTGTCCAACTTGTAGCCATGAGTCTTCTCCTTAGCATTTTGAGCTTCCTGCAAACAACCCATACATCAAGAAAAGCTTTTATCAACAACATACATGTGACGTAAGGTAACATAAAAGGCGAGAGTAGTATTATAAGTAACCTGAGGGGTATTAAACTCAATAAAACAGTAACCCAATGTCAGACCGTTCTCAGGATCGACAGGCATCCACAGTCCATTCTCCTTGATAACACCTAACTGGTTGTAAATCTTCTTCAGGACATTTTCAAGTTTCTCAAACTTGGTCTTCGGAACAACAGGCAGGTTATCAACCACGATGATATTACCGAACCCAGTGTCGAACTCTAGCTGGTCGTCGTGGTAAACACCTTCATCATCACTAAACCACCATTACCAAAAAGAAGACAATAAAGAATCAGTTGATGTCGTTAAGACATGTATAAGATTCAGACCAAATCATTTAATTACCAGAGATGTAATAGAAAAAGCTCACCTTTCGATCCCAAAGTTTTCTCCAGGAGGGAGATGGATGGAATCGAGATTAACCTGAGACCAATCGATCCCTAACTGAGCCGCACGGGAATCAATGTCGAGGCTCCCCATGATTTCAGAAGCTTAGATTCTGCTATAGATATCGAGAGGGACGAGTTGCAGCTGTTAGACCTGTCAAGGAGAAGAGTACCTTAGGGTTTTTAGTTTTCTTTTTGTTTGTTGTTGCGGTTATTACTGCTAAGAATATCGTTGTGGCGGATCAGTGGAAAAGTAATCTTGTAATGTAGTTGATCTAAAGCCCACTATTATAACGGCCGTTTTTTATAAGTATCTTTTTCAAAATTAGAATTTAATAAAATAGATAAATCGATCTAGGCAGGCACCACTTAAACGTCAAATCGCTTCTAACCAAAAGAAAATCCTAAAGATTAGTGTATATCTCTACCATGACTTTAATAAAATCTGCATTGGAAATAATTTGAAATCTTGACAAAATTATGAAACCGCATTGTAGTCATTATCGCTGTCTTCTGTACGTTAACACTATATCTTAGAAAATTACAAAAAAAAATCTATTTTTTCTTCTAAACTTTAAAAGTTTTTTTGATAACTGAACGTAAAAATGCATGATATCAATTAAATAATTCTTCTTTATTCTGTGAATCATATCCATAGTTGAATTGCGACAATGATATCTGACAACATTGTTTTGTGATAACTTCTATTGAGCCAAAAATTTGAGCATGTTTGGATATCCCAAATCAACGATATAATACTTTCTATTGGAAGCAAAGAAAATTCAAGATCGTTTTCTTGTGTTATTGTGAGAACATATGTATCATAACAAGATCATGGTTGTCCATTCCACATATATGTGAATAGTATATTGAGATCACATGTTACCATGATATTCAACAATGCATTATTGTGTCGATTCTAGTACATTCTCTATAATTTTGGTTTTACTTTTACACAAAAATGAGTCTCATCCATAGCTCCAATGAATTCATTAAGAATTGATATTATTTTAGATGTACGTGAATACTTTAAAAAATTTAGTATAGTTCTTGTCTTGTTAGAGTTCTGATATAATCGCATGCAAGTAATTTCATCGCTTTAAAAATTTCTTTAAATTTCTCTTCACAATCTCTTGATTTCATCAAAATCTCAACCCAAAATCTCTTTGAACTTTTTTGTGCATGCACATCCCCACCACAAAAATGTAGCCACACTTTCATCAATACTTACATTTGAAATTGATTGTAGACTATAATTCGTTTGTAGCATGTTACATAATGTTCGGAAACATGGAAGTGACATTCGTAAAAGTTGAAAATAAGTAACATCATCTTCTTTAAGTTGAGACCACATATTTCTCCACCCTAAACTTCTGTCTGTCTAGGCATGTGAAAATATCGATCATAATAACACAAAGAAATTAAATTATTAATTTCTGAAATTATTATTTTTTTGAATTTCACAATTCAATTTTCTCTTTGTAAGATAACGTATGGATGTTTTATTAATTAGTCTTGTAAAAACTAAGTAACTACAAATTAATAATTTAAGTTAAATAATTTTTTTGCTTGAAAAGAACGTGATTACACAAAAAAATAAAGAGAAAGTGATTGCAGAATTGCAGATGAGTGTGTATTGCAAATAAAATAATAACGTTGATAAACTGAAATGGACTGTGTTTATTGCAGAATTTACTTGCCCTTCTTATATAGGTAAGATTTTTTTTTTTTGAAAATAATAAAAATGTAAAAATCACAAACCACTACTTTTGTGCACCAACTATTAGGAGTAGGAAGGATTTGGGTATCTGGGAAATTTAGAGTATTCGGATCCAAATTTGTCGGATCCGTGATTTTAGTATTCGGATTTGTGCCTTCAGAGTATCCGGGCTTCGTATATTTGTCTAGATATTGTTGTACCCGCAGATATCTAGATTCGGATCCAGATCCATAAAAATACAAAAAATTTTTAAAAATACAAAAATTCTAAAAATAATACATAAATTAAATATTTATACAAAATTTATGAATATATATATGACATATAATATTTTTAAAATTAAAATATAATATTATAAGACTTATTTTGTACATATAATATTAATATATTAAAGATAATTATTAATAAAATTAAAAATTTACTATATTTTAAAAACGCGGATCCGGATAACCGACTTAAAAATCAAGATATTAGGATCCGAATCCCATTTAGACGGATACTAGATTTTATCATCCATATTCGGATCCGGACACCCTAAATATCATATTTTCAGAGCGGATCTCAAATCAAATCTGAATCCCGAATAATAAGTCTGAGGGCTACCAACTATGGATTGAGTGCGTTTCAGCCTCTCACAACAGAACGTGCATTCCTATCTATTTTACATTATTTTAAAATTCACAAAAAAAAAACAAACCAAAAAGTTAAGCTGAGTATTGATTCATTTTGGGGCCTGATGTTGCTTCTACCAGACTACTCACAACACTCACACCTTATATGTTTCTTTGTTGCAAACCGCAATTATACGATACCGCACTATCTATCTTTTTATTCCGTACCACTTATTTAGATGTTACCATTGATAGTCTTAATGGTGAGATACCATCACTAGTGTTGGCATTATCGTACTTCTATACTGCTTTGGGGACTTTAATCTTGTCACTAACGTCTATTCAAAGCATTATTTTTTCTTGATTCTTTTGTTTTGTCGTTGACATTGAAATGAACATATGCTAATCCAAAGTCAAATAATGCGCTTTGACTTCGGACATAAAACAAACGACAACCAAAACCAATCCAAAACATGTTGAATTTTCAACGAGGAGTAACATCGGTGATTGTTGCTTCATCTACTGAACAAGGGTTTGACTTGCTACTCGACTGACCCGGCTCCACTCCATGGGCTAATGGGCTCGATCTTGGTCCATTCCCAAAAAAGAATCCAGGTGGGCCTAGGCACAGGCAGGGTAATTGAGCTATTTGTGAGCATTTGGTGTATTGTCGACAATGGTGGACGATCTACAGGATTTTCTTGAACACATAACAGCCCAATATGAATATATCTAATGACTTCATCGCGTTTACAATCTTCTTTGATACCATTATCTACAAGCTCAAGCAATGATTCATTCTCCCAAAGTCTCCAGACCTGTGGAAGTTATATGTAATGTATATATTAAGAACTATGATCACGGTTTTAGAAAAAAAAACAAAGCGTGGGACTTTTTTAGTTTATAATTGCTCACATATGTGACTAAGTTGTTAACCAGACCATCCATTTGGTAAAAGCTGCTATTTTTTCTGCCACTGATGATCTCAAGAATCAAGACTCCAAAGCTATAGACATCTGATTTCGTCGAAAATTGGCCATGTGTCACATATTCAGGTGGCATGTACCCGCTGCAAAACTACAGGTTAAACCAGCAGCAAAATGGCACATCATTGAAGTTGGTCAGTTCCATTTAAGTATATACTTACAAGGTTCCAACTACTCTTGCTGTATTGGCTACAGATTGGTCCACTCCAAAGATCCTTGCCATTCCGAAATCAGCGATTTTCGGATTCATGTGGGCATCTAAGAGAATGTTACTTGCTTTAAGATCACGGTGTATAATTTTTAACCGTGAATCTTGATGAAGATATAGAATTCCTCGAGTGATTCCCACAATGATGTTGCGTCTCACTTTCCAGTTCAACTGTACTCTTTTACTTGGGTCTGTATATTCATATATAATCACACTTACCTATGTATAAGAAGAATAAATAACAGACAATAGTATGCCAAAACTGAAGTTAACGTACCAAAGAGGAAATAATCGAGGCTTTGGTTAGGAACATACTCATAGACGAGTAATTTCTCTTCTCCATGTAGCGAAAATCCAAGAAGTCTAACAAGATTTCTGTGCTGAAGCTTTGCAACAACAACAACCTCGTTTTTGAACTCTACTTCGCCTTGTCCTGATGTTTTTGATAGTCTCTTTACTGCAACTTCAGTTCCATTCATAAGCATACCCTTAAAATTAATTACATATCAGGTATGATCATTTCATTCTTTCTCCACAAAAGAAGAAACTAGGGTGGACATATAAAGGTAAATACCTTGTAAACCTCACCAAATCCACCTTCACCAAGCTTGTTATGCTCTGAAAAGTTGTTTGTCGCTGCTTCAATTGTTTTTAAATCGAACTGAACAGATTCCGCTTCATGTAAAAAGTTCCTTAAGCCGTGGGATTCTTAAAGTTGAAATACCAAAAGCATTAAGACTTTCACAAACTAAGAACCAATAGAAACTCACTTGGAAGTTCAATGTCTTGCTTTTTCTTTCTCCTCTTGAAAATAGCTACACCTACCGCAATTACTATTATGGCAACGAAAATAACAATGACTATTGCAGCGATCTTACCTCCCGAGAACCCTGTATCCGCACCACCAATTCACCAAAAACATTAGCTAACATCACAAAACAAAACAAAAATAAACACAAGAATATTGCCCTGAAAATATTTCCAACAAAGACTTGCCTTTAGTTTTGGTTTCACCGGTCAGGTCGGCTTCAGAATGCGAAGGTGAAGGCGCCGATGATGGCCCAGATTGAAGATTAATATTATCAAAAACACCAGAGAATGGAAACAATTCCCACCGGAAAAAGCAACTTGGCCGCAATATAATACTTCCTTTCTTCCCATGGAGCTCTTTCTTGTAGTAATCAACGCTTGTCTGTAGGCAAAGTTTACAATCATCTGAAGATATATCTGGAGTGCAGTGCATCAACACCGTAATGTTCCCGTATATCGGCACCTGAGATACATTCTTTGCATAGTATTTACTACTAGACAATGGCAACCGAGAAGACGAAGAAGAATTAGACGAGATGTTTCTCACAGACGAAGAAGCTGATGTGATCACACGAGTCATTAACCCGTCCCACACACTATCAAACCCCTTCTGGTCTTCTTTTTTTATGTCAAAACTATTATAAAATCTACTAAAAGGCTTTAAGGATAGGACCCCGGAGAAGGAGTTGCTAGAGTAGCGAACAAGGCAAATGATCTCTTCACCGAGCCATGAGAAAGCGTCTGTCTGGTTCGGACAGGCCTGTAGTAAACTGTCGAATGCGTCGTTGAGACAAGAGGAGCAAGCGTCTGGTCCAGCACCTGAAGAGCACATTCCCATGTCGTAGACTATGTTAGGGCCTAACCCGATCGAACCGTTGGACCAGCCGTTATGGTTCGTGACGTTAGAAGCTAGAGTGGAGTTGATGAGACGGCGGTTCTTGTCATATGGACTACTGGGTTTGAAACTCCCAGCAGTATCATCACAAGTTTGTTGTGAAGAAACATAAATGGCACTGAAGCTTATGATAGAGAAGCAGAGGATTAATACAGTGCCTTCCTCTCCCATTTTTTCTTTATATAATTCAGATCGTGTGTGTGTGTGTGTTGATCTTATCAGTTTATACAGAACTTTGAATGCTACCAGTAAATAAGCACTGTAAAAATAAGTAGGCTACTTTTGATTTCAGTGGGAGACTGACTTTGCTACTTTGGATTTCAGTGGAAGACTTTCTTAGATAATAAGTAGGCTACACTGAATTTCGGTGGAAGACTTGGACACACTAAGTCAACATCTTTATTTCATTGTTTGTTTCTAATTATTACCAACATGGAACAGTATTTTACCATACAGATCTTAAAGCATTCCCATTGCTCACATTTCTCAACCTCTCTCCCATTTTTCCATTTCATTAATATATATTGTCGAGAATTCATGTGATGGAGTTGCTCTTAATCTCTCTGAAGATGTTCTTATATAATATTGCAATGTGGTTGATACTTTTTTTTGCCAGGTTCCCACTTAAGCTACACCAAATTTTGGTCAGACGAATCAGTTTTCTGGAGATCACGTTTACAAGCAACACAAAATGGCCAGAAATAACAAGGTTTAAATAAGCGTGGATTGAAGTATGATGACAGACCATACATTTTTTGTAGAACATTTAAGATGAAATTCGACTTTTTGATGATTAATTTAATGAAGAAGAAACTCTTAGGGAAAAACTGCATCATGTTAAGTGTTATTTTAGACATTATTTTCGTGTAATGGTATTTTTATATGTATTATTATATAACTAATAGTTTTTAAGTTAAGTTTCAGCTGGAGTTTTAAAACCATAGTCTACTACATACTTACATTCTACTTTTTATGCATATTTCAAAATTTCCCATTACAGATGACATAGCCAAGACCATATCTACATAAATTTTTGATAGAAATGAAAAGCCATAGCTTTATAATATTGTTAAGCATATGATAATTTATGTACCATGTGAAACTGCTAACACGAATTCATTTTGTATGGAAAATGAGAAAGTTCAAAGTTTTTTTATTTGTAACACTGACTTTCATTAAAACTTAAAACACTTATAGAAGTTGAGTAATTACAAAAAATTTCAGACATCAGTGCATGATTTGCCAATGCATCCGTCACTTTGTTCTAATCACGAGGGATCCATACAAAAGAGATCGGTTCAAAACAGAGGATATAGCTAAAAATATCAGAGATGATTCCATAGGTCTCCGGTGGTGGAGGTCCTGAATTTATAGCTTTGATCAGGTGTGTCGAGTCTGATTCACAATGCAGTCGCTGGATTCCCAAGCTGTTACATTTGTATAACTCTTCTCTTAGTGATAGAGCTACTGCCCACTAAAGGAGAGGCAACGAAATAGCAGTGTACTTCATAGTCAGCAGTGCCGGTCCATTGAATGTGAGGGGACCAGAAGCTCACAAAAGATTGAGGGCCGTGATAGTGAATATTTTGCAGAGCCTAGAGGTTTGAACTTCCTACCTTTGAATTACATATTACCATCACTACCATTACACTATAGATAAATTGTTGTTTATTTTCGGCCGGTACAATACATTTTTGGGCCGGAAGCACCAGCTTGTAATGTTTGGTGTCAGGGCCGGTACTGATAGTGAGTCTTCTCTCCAAGCGGCATCCATCTGGATTATGGTGCATGTCGGTCTGATCATTACAGATCTTTGCTTCTGTCGCGAGGTAGGTAGTGTAACTTGTGCATTGAGCCATTCCCTTGCTGCCACTACTGCTTTTGTTACTGCTTCTTTCGGTGTCATTGCTTTCTTGTTGAAGATAAGGTTGTTTCTAGCTGTCAAATTGACCATAAGATCAACGGTGATAGCTGTCCAGTAGCATTACCGGTCGGTGGTAATTATTTCCAAAATATTATGCAGAGAAAACTACAGTCAATAAAAATGATTTTATGTTTATAGAAGACGTGAACAATTAAATCGTTATGTTACGAACGGTATGAAATGCGATAACAAGAAGCTCTCTCTTTGAAAAAGTGTGCTTGTTATCGTTTACTTTATATTGTTTGATAAGACGTCAAAGTCTTTCCAGAAAACACCCTTAATCAGTTAATCGTATGGAAACATTAAACAATTTTATTTTATTTAAGCTTTTGCTTGGACATAAATCAAAAGCATATACACTTACAAGAACACAGTAAACTCAATCTTTGGTTTGGATAGAAATATCCAAGAAGTTGAGCTGAAAAGATTTTAAAACAACATATTTTTTGCTGAAACTATGAAAGCGTCGACAATGCGGAGCCATGCTCGACGCCAAGGACAATCAAAGCTCATAAGTACAACGATACATACCAAAGTGGTCACATAAACTGAGGCAGTGCCATAATAGAACACAACTCTATCCATGGCAGCTTCATTTTCTTCCCCTCCTCCTCCTTCCCCCCTCCTCCTCCGCCTTTATTTGCTTCCTTTGAGCTATTCCTAGCCTCACAATTTATATAGGTTGGTGGTCCACACAGAAGTGGATTTCCTAAGTATCTACTCTCGTTGAAGGTGTTAAATTGCCTTCCTTGGGGGATGATTCCTGATAAATTGTTGTGCGACACGTCGAACACTTCAAGAAATGTAAGACTGGTTAGCTGGTAAGGAATGCTTCCATGCAACATGTTATAAGAAAGATCAAGGCTTTCAATATCCTTCAGATTGGAGAAGCTGGATGGTATAGAACTCGATAAGAAATTGTGAGATAGATTCAAGGATCGAAGTTTCGAGAGACCTCCAAGCTCTGTTGGGATAACACCACTTAGTTCATTGTTTGAAAGATCCATCCCATACATATAATCAAGTATTCCTCTTCTGAACTCAGATGTATTAGTAGTATCAGAATCAGTTAACCAAGATTCTTCAGGACTATAATCACTATACAAAGATTCTCCAGGACTGTAAGAATCACTATACCGAGATTCTCCAGGACTATAAGAATCGTACCTTTGCTTTGTTGCAAATTTTATTTCAATTTCCTGAAAGGCAGCGAAGTATACTTGGAACTCCTCTACCAGAAATGTCGATCTGTAATATTCAGAATGAAAACTCAGTGTACGATAATATTGCCCATAGATAATATCACTCTCCTTTCCACCTCTTAAAACTGATGATTTGTAGAGGCATGAAGGTATGGAACCACTAAGCTTGTTATTTGAAAGATCTAAAAGCCTCATATTTCTTAATTCACACAGCTGCCTTGGAATGGATCCTGTTAAATTGTTCCCCCTCAACAAAAGAAACTTTATGTCTTGTGTATTGACAAACTCGGGGATACTCCCAGAGAGTTTATTGTTCCGAAGATCAAGTATCTGGACACCTTCCAACAATGTGTCTGGTATTGACCCTGTCAAGTTGTTGTTGTTGAGGAAGAAAATTCTACCTTGTACATGTGACGACGGTAAGGCTCCCGAAAATAGGTTTCCAGAGAGGTCCAGAAACGAAATGAGCAACAAAGAAGGTGGTATGGTACCTTCTAAGAAATTATTTGATAACAATAAGAAGTTCAAACGAGATAACTTAGATACCCAACTTGGAATAGCACCAGTGAAACAATTGTGAGACATGTCAAGCATTGATAACTCAGTGGAGCTAAGCAAACCAACTCCGATCTTCCCTGTAAATAAGTTGTTATCTATTCTCAACACGTCTAGTGAAATGAAGCTTGTTCCTCTTGGAAGAAAATGGCCACTAAATTTGTTGTGAGAGAGCTTCAGGTACTTTAGTTGAAAACAACCCTTGAGAAAGCTTCTTGGTAGCTTCCCAGATAAGTTATTATAGGATAGGTCGAGGAATGAAATGTTCTTCATCTCGCCCAGAGACGATGGAAAATTCCCTTGGAACCCATTACTTGAGGCATTCATATGAACCAGATTCGGAAGTGCATGAGAAAAATTATCAGGGAACATCCCACCAATATAATTCGCTGAAAAATCCAATAGTTTCAAATTATGCATTATTGTAGTAGTAGTAGGCATCTGGAAGATAGTGAATGAATTATTCTGCAAGAGTAAGACTTCAAGTTCTGTATTAATCTCCAGCAGCCAAGTAGGAATGTTACCGGATAATTTGTTGCTTGATAGATCAACTAGACGCAAGTTCTTCTGGTTCACAAAAAAGGAAGGGATTTCCTTCAAGCTGCAAGAGCATAGCACAGCAACACTGAGTTGAAATTTTGGCTGCCAAGTACTCTCTGACTCCAATTGTACCTTATCAGATGTTGAGGAAACTTTGAACACCTTGAGATTTGTGAGGTTGGTGAGTGGAGTGAGCGAGAATACGCTTGAAAAGTTGTTGTTTAACAATGATAGATACTCGAGGGACTCCAAGCTACTGAAACTAGACGGTAGGCTTCCACTTAATTGGTTGGATGAGAGATCAAGAACCTGTAGCTTTTTCAAGCTACCTAGACAAAGTGGAAGTTTGGCCAACAAAATGATTTTCACTGAGATCGAGCTCCCTTAGGTTCCTCATTTCACAAACAGCTTCAAAAAATACCAAAAAGATAATGAGAATGATAATAGTTGTATTTGTCTGGAGAATTCATGAGACACATTCTTTGTTCACATAAATAATATAGTGTTGGAATGGAAAATATTTGTGTAATAATTTTGGAGAACTTGTTCAAGTGTTCGAAGAGAAAAAAAAACTTTTCTATGAAGAGGAGAGTTTTCTCTTTCATTTTTTATTAAGAGAATAGACTTCTTCGAAGCAAATGTTTTTAGGAAAAAAGTTTGTTAGCTACACGAAGTTTACCCTAATATGGTGGAAACCATCCAATGTTTCAGAATATGTTAACAATTACACGATGTTTATGTTAATACATGCCACATATACGAAGTAAATGATTATATGGTGGGAACATCAAAATCGGGTTTAATTGATTTTAGGTAAAGTTAATGGGGTCAAACTGTAATTAATCAGAAAATCAAATTTAAAACAAAAAAAACTAAATTTTAGAATAAATAATTGTGTACATTAAATTTTGATTGGGTAAAAATTATAAAAAATAGCTGACAATAAAAATAAGAAATTTATAATTGAAATTTAATATCTTTTAATATTTATAAAAACTTTAAAAATATGAAGACAATAACTTTGAATAGTCGATCATATTAATTTTCAATATAAACATTTTAAAGAATTCATATTTTGGAGTTTTAAATTGGAAATAAATTTTGGTTGAAAGATTTTAAATATATTAACAAAATGAATTATTTTAGAAGTCAAAGAAAAAAAAATGTTACGTCTCATAACACTTACAATTAACATTATAAAACTATAAGATACCATTTACAAATATATTACTACTATCAATAATTAGAATGAAATAACATACATAAGCATTATAATTTTTTTTTGTAATAAGTTACTGTAATTTGACACACTGTTTACGAATACCAAATTTATAATCTTACCTATAGATACTAAAATAACATGATGTTTACATAAAAAAATTATGTATATGTTATTTGTATATATGTATGTATATCTGATTTTTTTGTCAACATCAACATTTCAACATAATCTTGATATATTATGATATTAAAATTTGCGTAGCATTCTTTTTTTTTTTACTTTTAAAATAATTCACCTTGTTAATATATTTACAATCCGTCAACCAAAATTCATTTCCAATTTAAGACCCCAAATATGAATTCCTTAAAATATTTATATTGAAAATTAATATAATTGACTATATCAAAGTTCTTGTTTTCATATAATTTAAATTTTTCATAAATATTAAAAGATATTAAATTTCAATTATAAATTTATTATTTTTATTGTCAACTATTTTCTATAATTTTTACTCAATAAAAATTTAATGTACACAATTATTTATTCTAAAACTTAGTTCTTTTTGTTTTAAATTTAATTTTCTGATTAATTACAGTTTGACCCCATTAACTTTACCTAGAATCAATTAAACCCGATTTTGATGTTCCCACCATATAATCATTTACTTCGTATATGTGGCATGTATTAACATAAACATCGTGTAGTTATTAAAATATTTTGAAACATTGGATGGTTTCCACCATATTAGAGTAAACTTCGTGTAGCTGACAAACTTTTTTCCATGTTTTTATTACAAAAGATGATTTCTCTTATTTGGAATTATTACAATGAGAAGAAAAGAAGACTATTTATAGCCTCTAAAATAAAAATATCTCTAATATTTTATTTCTATTTCAGAGTATTCTACTCAACCCCAAAACATTATTTTATTCTAATTTTTTTAGGTATTTTATTTGATACTTTCTATACTTTTGATCAAGTTTTGGGTTTGACCCACATACACAATGATTATTTACCCAAAACTATGACCAAAAGCAAGTTTAATTTTCAACACTCCCTCTTAAACTTGATTTGTTACTCCGAGCAAACTCTTCATCTTGATAAAGTCTTCACGTTTGAGAGGCTTGGTGAAGATATCAACTACTTGATCATTTGTCTTCACATATTCCAAATGCACCTCCATTTTGGTGACATATTCTCTAATGTAGTGATACCGGGTATCGACGTGCTTGCTTTGATCATGGAAAATTGGATTCTTTGCCGATGTTATTGCTTACTTGTTGTCCACAAAGATCATTGTTAACTCCTCTTATGGTAGACTCAACTCATTTAGCAAGTTTCATAACCATATAGCATGGAAAACACATGAAGTAATTGCCACATGCTCTGCTTCACAAGTTGAAAGAGTGACGATCGGTTGTGTAACGCCCCGACCGCCCACGGCTAATGGGCCACCCACGCCCGCTCTCTCGGCCCATGGGCCTCATCCCATCCGACGGTCGGTCGTTAATTTTCCAAAGGCTCGAAATCATTGTTTACTGACCCTGCAATCACCACCCGACCTTTCCCCGTGTTTTGGCCTCACTCGCACGGTATCACGAACCACTTCCCGATAGGTCACCCATCCTTTCACTACTCCAGCATAAGCACGCTTAACCCTGGAGTTCTAAACGGATGTGTGACGGAAAAGGTAAGTTAACTTTGGTGACATAGGTAGCCAAATCAATTCTCTTAAGCCTTTCCACATATCACAACTCGGGATGTTACAGGTTGCTTCTTCGACATCCATGTGAAAGCAGTCTCTCCAATTAAAAGCACGAAGCCACTTGTGATTTTCCGGTCATCTACGTCTCCACCCCAATCACTATCACTATATCCAACAAGCTTTAATTGTCAGAGATCGAGTAATACATTCCAAAGTTGATTGTACCTTTGATGTAGCGTAGAATTCTCTTAGAAGCCTTGAAACGAGTTGTTGTTGATGCTCCATGTATCGACTCACAACTCCAACCGCATGTAGGATATCGGGCCTTGTGCATGTTAGAAGCGTAAGCTTCCTACCAAGCTCTTAAAGAGTGTTGGATCCACACTCTCTCCTTCTTCTTCCTTTGACAACTTGACTCCACATTCCATTGGTGTGCAAACTGGATTTGAGTCATCCATCTTGAATTTTTAAGCACCTCTTTAGCATAACCTTCTTGAGTAATGAAGATTCCATTCTCTTGTTGCTTAACTTCAATACCAAGGTAGTATGACATTAATCCAATATCAGTCATCTCAAACTCTTTTGTCATCTCCTTTTTGAAATCGTCAAACATAATTGCATTGTTGCCAGCGAAAATCAAGTCATCTACATATAAGCATGAAATGAATATATTATTGTCTTGAGCTTTGATATATAGTGCATGCTCATATGGGCATTTGATGAAGTCTTACTCCTTGAAGTACTTATCAATCCGAGTGTTCCATGCTCTTGGTGCTTGTTTTAATCCATAAAGTGCATTGTTCAGCCTTAAGACTTTGTCTTCTTCTCCTTCGATTTTGTAGCCTTGTGGTTGCTCAATGTAGACTTCTTATTCAAGTCCTCCATTTAAGAAGGCTGACTTGACATCCATTTGATGTATCCTCCAAATCATTTGTGATGTCAATGAAATGATTAGTCTAATTGTCTCTAAGCGAGTAACATGATCAAATACTTCATCATAGTCGATTCAGGCTCTTTGACTATAAACTTTCTCCACCAATCTTGCCTTGTACCTTTCAACTTCTCCTTTAAGGTTCTTCTTTTCCTTGTATACCCACTTCACACCAATTGCTTTATGCCCATTTAGAAGTGAAGCTAACTCCCATGTATCATTATTTTGAATCGAGTTGATTTCTTCATCCATTGCACTTCTCCATGACTTTCTTTCTTGAGCTTCTTCAAAGTTCATATCTAACAATCTACAAATAGAAAAAATAGGGTAAGATTTTCTTGATTTCGATAACTCCGTAGATGTCTTGTAGACTTCTAAAACGTGGAGTCCTTTCACTTGATATTTCATCTTCTTGAGAACTTGGTGAAGTTGGTGGTGTAACTGACTTTTCTCTTGGTTGCTCCAAATCTTCTTTAAAAGACGGAAAGAAATTGTAGTCTTCATCATTTGATCTCCAATCTCATTCTTCTTCATCAAAGATGAAATTCTGACTAGTGATTGTTTTATTTGTTTCAGGATTGTAGAGCTTGTAACCTTTGGAGTTAGTATCCAATGAAGATGTATTTCTCACTTTTGTCATCTAGTTTGCTTCACTTCTCATCTGGAACATGAGCGTGAGAAATGCTTCCAAAGACTCTTAGGTGTGATACATCAGGCTTCCTTCTGCTACAAGCTTCTTGTGGTGTCTTTTCCAAAATATTCTTTGTTGGAGATCGGTTTATTATATAAACCGCACATGCAACCGTTTCCGCCCACAACTCCTTTTGTAGCTTCTTACTTTTAAGCATGCTTCTTGCCATCTCAAGGATAGTCATATTTTTCCTCTCCACTACTCCATTTTGTTGAGGGGATCTTGGCAACGTCAATTTCTTAGAATGCTATTGTCTTCACAATATTTCAGAAATTCCTTGGACATGTATTCTCCTCCTCGATCATATCTCATGGTCTTAATCACAAGTCCACTTCTTCTTAACATGTGTTTTTAAACTTTTTGAAACTTTTAAACACTTCAGAATTTTCTTTCAAAAAGTGAACTCATGTATTTTTTGAGAAATCATCAATTAAGACAAGTAGTTACTCTTGCCAAGTGAACTTGGTTTGATCGGATCACATACATCTTTATGTATGAGTTCTAGTGGTTTTCTTGATTTTATCTCCGAATCCTTTGGAAAGCTCATTTTGAATTGCTTTCCAAGTGAAAAACCTTCACACACTTGATTTGGATGGTTGATGCATGGTAATCCTCTCACCATTTCTTTGTTTGAAAGTAGCTCTAAACCTCCAAGTTGAAATGCCCAAACCGAAGATGCCAAAGCCAAAAATCCTCTTTGTAACACATCTTGAGACATCTTGCAATGTCAATATGATTGTTTAGAAAAAAACATTCTATTCTTTGACATCATCACCTTCGTAATGAGATTGTTAGTATCATCTCTTAAAGAAAGGCTATTATCCTTTAGTGGAGTATCATAATCTTTCTCTAAGAGTTGTCCTAGACTCAAGATGTTGGTCTTCATGCTTGGAATGTAGTAAACACTAGAAATGAATTGATGATCTCCATTCTTCAAGCGGATGAGAAAAATTCCTTTGCTTTTGACCTCCATCTTCGATTCATCTCCCAAAGCCACATTTGTTTTCACCGATTCATCAAGCTCCACAAAAATGCTTATATTATCACACATGTGATTGCTTGCACCACTATCAAGGTACCATTTATGAACCTCATTTGGTTCATCACTCTTGCAAGCCATTAATAGCATATCTTCTTATTTACTCCTTTCTTCAATATAGTTGGACTTATCTTCAACTGTATTGTTGTTTGGAGCTTTGCACTCGGAAGCATAATGCCCAATTTTTTGCAGCTATAGTATTTAATGCTTGAATTATCGTACCTTGATTTTACATTTCCTCTCCACGACTTCTTGAATAATTTTCTCCTCTTTAATTAGAGTTTTCTTCATATGGTCTCCAACCTCTCCCATTTATTCCACGACCTCGTCTTCGGAAATGACCGCCACCACGTCTTGGATTGTTTCCACCACTCTCTTCCTTGTGATTAATTCTCTTCTAGAGAACTTGCTCAACAATATATTCTTTCTTCTTCTTGTTGTTTTCTTTATAAGCGTGTAATGATCCAAGAAGTTGCTTCATCGTCATAGTCTCCAAGTCTTTTGTCTCTTCGATCACAGTTACAATGTGCTTGAACTTTGAATCCAATGATCTAACAACTTTCTCCATGATTCTCACCTCATCTAACATCTCACCATTTTTCTTTAGGTTATTAGTAACCGTCAAAACTCTTGAGAAATAATCTAAGATGAATTCTCCTTTCTTCATTTGTAACGCTTCAAACTCTTCTCTTAGAGTTTGAAGACGTACATTCTTCACTTGTTCCGCTCCTTTGTAAGAGGTCTGAAGCTTCTCCCATGCTTCTTTGGATGTCTTTGCTCCAGAATCTTTTCAAATGTATCTTCATCTAATCCTTGATAGATTAGATAAAGAGTCTTCTTGTCTCTCTTGCTTGAATCTCTCAACCCATCCCTTTGAGTTTAATAATAAACCACCATCATTCTTCCGTTCAAGGAAACTTTTTTCTATTATCTCCCACACATCATGTGTATTTAGGATAACCATCATCTTTAAACTCCATTGTCATAGTTGTTCTTTGTTAGGACCAAAACTTGGAAGGGAAAATCACTATTTGCCATCACCTTAGTTTTGATACCACTTTATTGGAATGAAAAAAAAAATTGTTTTATACTTTTGAAAAAAGAGTTTTAGTGTTTGAAGAAAAGAGAGAAAAACTTTCTATAGAGAGGAAATTTTCCTTCTTCCATTTAAAGAAGAGATTTTTTTTCCTTTCATGTTTTTTTACTAGAGAGCTTTCTCTTATTTGAGAATACTGAGAAAAGATGCTATTCCCTCTACAAATATTTCTATATTTTATTTATATTATAGAGTATTCTTTCCGAACCTAGAATATTATTTTATTCTAATTCTTCTAGATATTTTCTTGGTCATTTTCTAGATTTTGAATGACTATTTGTCTATAGTTTTGGGTTTGGCTCACATTCATAATGATTATTTGCCCACAACTATGATCCAAAACAAGTTAACTTTCAACATAGAGGTGAAGCAAACACACCTGTTATAGCTCCGCTGAAATTATTCCGAGCAAGATTCAGAAGTTCCAGTTTCGGCAAATTCATTAGTTCTGAAATAAAGTAAGTTCATAAGATTGTACGGAGTAAATTCTGTAGAAGTTATCTTCTGCCGACAAAAAACACGGTTACAATTTTGTTACCTGACATGGAGCCGTGAAGTTTATTTCCACTTAGATTCAACAGTTCCAAGTTTTTCAAGTTTTCTAGTTCTGAGATAAGGTAAAGGCCAAAAGATTGAACATTACAATATTAAAAATCCTGCAATATCTCTTTTTTAAAACAAAAAAAAAAATAGAGAAAAAAGCAAGCTTACCTTGTGATTCCATTGAGCCCAGAAAATTTATTTAAACTTAGATCCCAGAGCTTTCAGCTTTTTAAGGTGACAAAAACTCTGTCATAATACCAAAGAGATACAAAAGCAAGATTCTTCTAACTAATATGTAAGAAAATGATATTTGAAATGACATAAACCAACTCAACAATTAGGACCATCTCACAAGTTACCCCGGAGAAGGGTCATGGCGAATGGAAACACACACCTTTAATAGAAAGGGGCCATCTCTGAAGTTACCCCGGAGAAACAAAGTTGTAAGTGAGGTAGCGGCATTTAGAAAAGGAAAGATACTGTTATTTAGATCATTCCATGAGAAGATCCAGAATCTCCAGGTTCCTTAATCTCCTTAAGCTTTTAGTACCTGCTAACAAACATCTCATTAATAAATTATACAAAAATAAGATACAACTTATCTATCATTCTAAATTATTTGAAGCAATGTATCCAGATACAGACCACGAAACTAAAAAAGCCCTGGAATACCTTCAACATCATCGAAGAAGCCACTATATGATTGGACGTATCGATCCCCGGATAAGTCCAGACTTTGAAGCTCATCAAAGGGGATGCAGAAAGGAAAGATTTAGAGGAGAAGGCTCTCTAAAGTATCCAACACCAACAGAAAGACCAGTGACACGCCCGCTTGTACGATTGCACTTAATGCCATTCCACCGGCAGCAATCCCTCTTTGTGTCATTAGTCCAAGTTTCAAAATTAGAGAGAACAGGTATTGCCTCCCTGTATTCAAGTTCTTGTTCTTCATGCCTTTCTTTGAGGACCGATCCCACCAGGGATTCGGAACTCTTTGAGATCATGTAATCCTTGAGCTCCAACAACGCCTTCCTTTCTTTCAAAAATGCAGCTTTTGTATCCCTGTATCTGCCACAACAATAACATCACCCATATTAAGCAATGACCAAAGGAAAGGTTTCCTTCCATTGCAAACAGGTAAAAAAAACAAATAGAGAAAAATAAAATCCAGAGCAAATTGGGAGTGTGGATTCAATTCAAATACCACGAAGAAGTATTTTTTTGATAAAAAACACATTGAAAAGGTCATGTGACAAGCGTTAAGCAAGTAATCACTATCGTTTACTTTGAATTATATGATAAGGCACAAGTCAAAGTCTTTGTGGCAAACACCCATCATTTTTGACTTTATGAACACCACCGACAGCGACGGCGTTATAGAGGCTACTATCGTTGTGTGTGGGCTCTTCATCAATGCTTTGAAACAGAGCTTAGCTGAAACATAGCTGTTTGGGCAAGAAAATTGATGAAGGGAAACTATAATAATACAACGATTTTATTTTAGCCATGTTCGTTTTTTTGTAACTTAGCCATGTTCCTTTTTGATGCTTGTCTATTTGTTTAATTACGTTTTTTCATCATGATTAGTAGATTGTTATGATATATATATAATGATTCAACAATTAATGATTATAAAATCATGCATTTATATACAAGACAATAAACAACTCCTAGTACAAGAGAAAGAAAAAAAATCATTGCATTGCCAAACTAAGATTTTATAACATACTCAAATCTTTAGAATTTTATTATATATCTCCAAAATTTAAAACAAACTGATTAATAACAAGTTTGCTGTTACAGTAATATAAATCATTGTTTTGACTTCCATTTTTTTTTATTCTCTGGCTTGTAAAACTAGTATGACCAAGGCAATTCCTATATTTTTACCTTTTTGGATTATTATACTATTCTTGTAATTACTATATTCTTTTTGCATCATGATTTGTGGAGCATTGTATCATGTTTATAATACATTTATATTTACATAAGACGATAAATTTTAACATTAGTGATTAGAAATCATGCATTTATGCACAAGAAAATAATACAAGAAATGAAGAAAAAAATCAGTGCATTGCCAAACTAAGATTTTATTATATATCTACAAAGTAAAAACAAACTGAGTAATTACAAGCTTGCTGTTACAAGAAAAACAAACCTTTTTTTCTTTTAGTTTATTTCATCCCTATGAGTTAACTTGTTAACTATTATAACTAAGGTAATTCCAATCCTTTCACTTAGTTTTAAATTATTAGATTACTTTTAAATTAGTTTTTTGCATCATGATTGGTGGATCATTATATACTTTTATGAATATAATCTAAGATACTCAATTTTAACAATTAACTAGATTTTAACCCACACGTCCGTGCGGATATATTTCTATTTTATAAATGTATTAGATATTATTACAAATATATAATTTATTTTAGTGTTATATATTGTGTAAATCTATAATATTATTGTTTATATTTCTTATTCAATATTATTAATATACAATGATTTATTAATATATAGTAATCTGTTTAAAACATTTTACTTTGTTATTAATTTTTATTACTTACTAATATATTTTCGAGTTAGGTACAATAAAATAACCATATGAAATAATCAAATAGTGAATATTTTCATAATATCCTTTTTTCTTTAATTTATACATTTTGCATATAATATATTTTAAATTTTATTTATTTATATTATATAAATAAATATATTTAAGATAATTTCTATTTACATGTTGTGTATAAGAAAATATATTTTAACATATATCATTTTAGTATTTTACCAGATTTATAAGTAAAAAACTGTATTGTTTAAATAATAAAGCCTTATTTTTTAGTAAATTTTATACATAATAGTATATATCATATTATTTTAGTAAATTTTATTGATATAAGATATTTTTTGGATGTTATTATTTTAGTAAATTTAATAGATTAGATGATTAGAATATAGAAGACAATAATACAGGGAAAACGTTGTATTGCCAAACTAAGATTTTATAACATACACAAATCTTTAGAATTGTATTATCTATCTATAACATTAATAACAAACTGAATAGTTACAAGCATTGCTGTTACAAAAATAAAAAAGTAGATTGCCAACTATACAAATCGATTTCATAATAATGTCACCTATACTAAAAACATGTATATAAACACACAACATTTGTACCAAATTGTCTAACAAAGCAAAACAACAAAAACCCTGACATAAAGAAAACTATGATGTCGAAGAAGAAAGAAACCATGGGACGACAGAGAATCCCAATGGTTAGGATTAAGAAAGAAACCCACCGGCAAGTCACATTCTCAAAACGTAGAGCAGGTCTTTTCAAGAAAGCTAGCGAGCTTTGCACACTGTGCGGTGCAGAGATTGGGATCATCGTGTATTCTCCAGCCAAAAAGCCTTTCTCTTTCGGCCATCCCAGCGTTGAATTCGTATTGGACCGTTATTTGTCCCGAAACAATATGTCCATAGCGCAGACGCATCAATCGCAGGCAGCGAGCTGCGAGCTGAATATGGAGTTGACTCAGATCGTGAGCCAGGTAGAGGTAGAGAAGAAGAAGGGTCAAGCGACGGCAGAATGAGAAAGCGAATGCGTTGAGGCGGTCCGATGATAAATTGGTGGGAAGGGCCAGTGGAGGAGATGAGTATGGTTCAGTTACAGGAAATGAAATTCGCGTTAGAGGAGTTGAGGAAGATTGTTGTGTCAGAGACACATACGGCTCCGTTTAAGGATGTGAAAGAGGATGTGTTCGGTTTCTTGGATAATAATAATAAAGTGACTGTTCCTTCTTACATGAACATGCCTTCTGGTTTCTCTAATGTTTACAATGGTTGTTTCTGATTAACACATATTATAAGCTAGTATCTTGCTAGCTTGTTCTTTTTAATTATCTCAGATTGTTTTTGTTTCTTTGGCAACATAGAAAAATATTAATGTTATCCGGTTAAGGTACTTTAATGTATTGATTATATACTATAACAGACATACCGCTTGAACTTATGATTCTTAAGATAACGGATCAAAAGGCTTAAGGTGAACTACGACCAATTCATAACAAAAACGTTCATGTTATTTAACAGTCTATGATGTTCTGGAAATAATTTACTACATATTTATCATTAATCTCCGAGAATATGTAGATTTTAAAATTCATAAATTTTAACTCGAATAGGTTATATTGTTCATGAGCCATAAAACATTGTCAGATCAATCCTAGTAGATAGACTACTTGGTTTACATCTTTTAGGAGTTTATTAATTAGGCTATGTTGGCAAAACATCATTTGAAACTATAATATTTTCAATATATTTTAATTGATATAGTCCATAAAGGGTCGATCGGTATTTTAAAAAAAAAAAATCCAACCTTTCAAAGCTAGAAAAAACTTGGCATAATATATGGTCAGGCAACGGGCTGGGGACGGATTAGAATAAATTCAATCGATTTTGATCATGGCTCTTATTGATGCTCCTACAATCGGAGCAATGGGTAATCCAACTTATATTCCACTAATCATCAATCTGAAACCGAGTTTCTTTACAAGAAAAAACTTTTTTAAGTAAATACACAATCAAAAGTGGTTATAAGGTTTCACTCATGTGCAAATGCTATTAGCTAAACCTATTGAAAAATATTTTCTGGAGAGTTAAAAAGACACTCTATCATTCTATGTAGCAAGCTCTTTCAGGTGCGACAGCGGTATAAAAGGTTAACCCAACACTATTTGGGGGTTGAACAATGTTGTCATCCATGTGGGAGGAGTATGATGAGAAGACCAGCCATGCTCCATTGACATGACTGAGTTGTCTTCAGTGTTGGGTTAGTATTTCTTAAGATATAGTGTGAATAAGGATTAGAGGATTCATAAAAGGAGAGTGAACAAGAGCTCGTGGTGAAGTGGTAGGCGGCTCACGTGGAGTAAGTCTTGGCAAAGTAAAGCAAGACTCTTAAGTGAGGTGAGGTTTTGCCTGTTGTCATTTACAAATAGAACAACAAAAGAGAGGATAGAGAAAAAGACTGAGTATATACCATGACGTAGCCTTAAAAGGAAATCACATTGGGTTTTACAGGCAGAACAAGGGGAATGAATAATAAAATGAACATACATTGATATATTTATACACAATACATGTACAAAGAAAATGTATGTAAACAATTGTACTCCGTATAAAAATCATTAAAGACCAAAACACTTAACTTGCTTTTGTTCATCAACTACAATGGCACTGGAGGCTTTTCCAACCACTTGGCACGAAACCCAGTTCCCTTGCAATCGCTACAGCAAGCAGAACCCTTATAACAAAAAAAAAGAAAGAAAAGAATACTCATACTTGTAAGGACATATAAACAGAAACACCACAAGTCCAGAGAAAACGATGAAACATTTGAGTTATATAACTAACCTTCCCGGAGCAGATAACACAAGAAGTATTCCTTGAAGGAACCTGGCAAAGCATGTTATCACCGAGGATGAAGAATCCTGTACCCGCACACCATTTGCATTCAACATGACCCTTTGAATTGCACGATGAACACCCAACGGGTCTTGGTTGCTGCAGTGTACAGAAAAATAACAAACCATTAATTAAAACAACACAGTCCTTGTATCATCTAGCAAACATGAGCCATCTACTAAGGGCATATTTGGTTCACGCATCCATATGAGTCATCGGAGACGAGAGTTTTGTTTGTTTAGTCAATAAAAGTATAACTAATCTTGATGATTCATGAAGATGAATTCTAAAATTTTAGTTTTAATTTTAGAATCCATCCAGCAAAATCAATTTGGACCATCCGGATAGACATGGTTATGTCAAAATGGTATAATGTCACAAATTACAAAACCTATTTTTTCACTAAAATAAAAAAATGTATTTATCTACCGAAACAACAAAACCATTTTTACTTCAAAATGGCAAAAAATTTGCAGCTAAAACAGCAAAAACTTGATCGATGTGAAATTGACAGATCCAAGGTACTTAATCTCGTCAAAAAAACTGCATAAATCAATTAGCAGGAGGTACCTGAGAGATAACCCAGGCTTGTTCCATACGCTTAGCGAAATTGGAAGAGCTCTCGGGGAATCAATTGCCGATGATGCCCCTCCACGGTGGGCCGGAGAACGGCGAATCGTGGTTGAACTACGACTGGTCGCTATAAAACCAAGCTTCGTTCTCATCGGTGATATCCATGGATTCACTTTCGATTTCGGTACAATCTGTGATTCGCAACACATGCAAATCGCCATTTGTCTTCTTCTTCTTCCTTGCCCAGAGGTTTGAATAATTCAGCAGAGATTAAAAGACTTTTAAATTGTTTTTTTCTTTTTTTTGGAGCAAAAGAGTTTTAGATTGTTTTTGCATACGAAATTGGAGGACGGTTGAGGAGGAGAAATGTCTTGGAAATTGTGTTATTGGACCCTGGGCCCACAAATTACACAGAGCCGGTTCAGTCTTGCTTGTTTCCGATTCAATCAAACCGGTAGCAAAATCCCGGTTGAGACAACGAAAGATTACTGCTAAACTACTACGTACTACCCAATCTCGATCAGACAAATTTTTAAAGGTCGTTGGTTACGGATTTTGTTGATTCTAACCTTGCCCTATTATAGAGTTACAGTCAAGTGAACACTCTACAGAAAGTTGCTTCAAGAAGATCAGCCAATCAGATCCATTATCTAATTTTTAATTTGGGTCAAAGGATATTATTATTATTCTCTTTTTAGAATAATCAGGTGTATCCTGATCCCCCATCAAGGTGAGTGCAGACTAGCGGCGAGCATCCGTAGTAGTTTATGTTACCGGCTGGAGTATGCCTCGGTCACTAGATGTTGGAGGAATCTAGATGTTAAATTTTACCCGTAGTGGCTAGTAGAATTCGAACTCAAGTCCGTATTGGGGCCGAAGCTCCCTCAAAACCACTAAACCGTCCTCGTTTGGTTCAAAGGATATTAAACCTTGCGAAAGTAAAGTTTCAGTGTGTGGAGTTCTTTTTTCTTTTGAACACACTGCTTGGAGTTACTAGTCAGCTTTATTTGGAGGTTAAACAAACCATATTTTAGAGATATAATCTGCCTAAATCAGATGTTACACAACATTTAGATGCATCACTAACTGCCGAAGACATCCTCTTTGCCACAATTACAGCTGAGGATATAAAACGTGAAATATCCGCTCTCGTTTTGAATAAACGCCTTGTCCAAATGGATACACCGAGGCAATTCTTCAGGAGATCATGGGACATAGTAGCGAATGATGTTACAGAAGCGGTTTTGGAGTTCTTCCAATCATGCCAACTTCTTAAACAATGGAGATTTACTACGGTTTCCCTCCTCCCAAAACGATATGAGCTGATAAAATAGTAGATTTTCGACATATCTCATTATGCAACGTCCTCTACAAATTAATAAGATTCTAGCAAGAAAGTAATCCCTCTTAGATCTCATCTCCTCCTTAGCCTGATGTTTTCTCCCATGCTTCTCCTCCCTTACTTGCATGTGCTCGTCGAGGTCGAGCCTTTTTCCAGCCGTTGGTCGTGACTTAATTAAAGATCGAAAAAAGGTTTAGGGGTTTTGCCACCACTTGGTGGTTTCTCTACCTCATGTTGTCTCTCTTTGTTTCTTTGTCACCTCTCCCAATCCCAAGTCGCCTCAAACTGTCCTCTTGACGTCTGCCACAATATTGGATATTTTCAATGTAGCCTCGGTTTGGATGTCACCGTAGTTGTTGTTGCCGCCTGAGTCACCATAACCATTGGAACCACCAGACCTTCTCCTAGTTGCGTCTTTGCTTGTTGCTCTACAACTTGTCCTTTGTTGCCTAGAATTCAACTTTTAGAGCGGTTTGTTCTTCACCCGACATCTCTATCTCAAACTCTCTTATGTTCTCTAGGTAATAAATTTGGGGATCTCTATTTTAGTTCGGTTGATTCAGTGTTTTCCTATGTTGATACTCTTTTTATTTCTAGTAGCACTTTTTATTTCTAGTAGCATGCATATCTCGTACTCCCTCTATTCATTTAAGTGTCTCTGCAAAGAAATTTTTTGTTACAAAATAAATGTCGTTTTCGACTTTCCAAGAAAAAATTATTAATTTTTTACTGCAATTTATTTTTTATTGTTGAAAATATGGTTAGGTGTATAGGTAATTATGTTTTTATATATAAAATATACAAAATTAAATATTTTTTTAATCCATGTGCACGACACTTAATATAAAACAAATGAAGTATTCAACTAGAAATTTGAGATAACTTTGCATTGAAATAAAAATAATATTGTTATCAAATGTGATTTTTCAAAATATTTTAAAATTCATTATTATTAAACTTGTTATTTTATAAATACTAAGTAATCCACTGTTGTTAGAAAAAAATAAGTTGAAGATTTTAGATTGAATCAATTGTTTCCAGATTATCGACTGAAGTTTTTTAGCTATAAAATAATAATATTAATCTCATAATTTTATAATCCTTCTGTTTAATATTAATTGTCGTTTTAGATTTTATATTTTTAATTTATTGTTTTATATTTTTAATGTATTTATTTGATAGTTTTTCAAATTGTATACATGTTCTCTTAATTCATTAATAAAGTAACTTAAATAAATAATGTATTAATCCGAAGTAAACAATAAATCTAATATTTTTATAAGTTATATAAAAAATATAGAACAACAAATAAAGTGAAACATAAAGAATATATGATTTTAGAATTTTAATAAAACCATACCAAATTTTCAAATTCATCTAAAATCTCATTAAAAATCATAAATTTCCAAATCATTTTAGATTTCAGATTGAATATACCCTCACTAAGTGTTTTCACTATTATTGAAAGCAATGTTAAAAAAAATGATTGTAAAGTAAAATGGTTACCGTGGAATAAAAATGATATCCCATTACAATAAAGTAAAGAAAAAATTACCCACGGAGACACATTGTCACATTCTATTTACACATAAAGACATTTTTCACCTAAGACACACTTTTTCTATGTAGTTTATCTTTTCTACCCTCAACTAAACTTTCACAATACATTTCTATTTTTCTAACTTAACTAAAGTGTCCACGAAACCAGACAAATAAAAATAACAAAAGAATCTATTCTCCTTCATTCTCTTCCTTCCTCTCCTTCCTCTCCTTGTGACAGATCTACTGATGATTTATTTTCTTCCTCTTCTTCCTCTCCTTGTTGACAGATCTACTGACGTTGTTGGTGAATGTAGTCGTCGACATCTGACTCTGTTCTCCTGAATCCTATCTTCATCACCAAACTCTTCTTACCTCTGGTTCTATCTCTGAGCCATGGAGTGGACCAAATCTCGTTCGTCGAATCAAAAGTGATGTCTCCAAAGTCATGAACTCACATCCATCAAACTATCTGAGCTCCTTTGTGGTTATTGAAGCCAAATTCGGTAAGTTTTGCGCTGACTCGACGAACCTCTTTGACTGTGATCGTCATCAAAATCGGTGGTCATATCCCCTCCTTAGATTACAGCTTCAGCTAAATCACTTGAACCCATCATGCCTCACTCGCCCAAGTCACTTGCGGAGGTCTTGGTTTCTTTAGCTTTCAGTTTTATGGGATCAGTAGCTGAAGCTTTCACTTGAACATTTCAAAGACGTACAGAAAAATGTGAGAACTAATCTGAAATTGTCGTAGCGGTAACTCTGATACTCTAGAATTCTTCTTCTTCTTGAGGCATTAAACCCAAAACACAATGGATTTGTGATTTTTGTTTCAAGATTTCAAAAACCCCAAATTCTCTTCTGAAGCATTGTCAAAAATTCAGAAGGTTTATAACTCATGTCTTTCAATATTTGTCTATCACACAAACAACAAATCCACACCTATGTTCACTACTTGCGTATCCACAACTCGTCTATTCGCATTATACTTACAGTCTTTAAAACATGAGATTTGTCTACAAGATTTTTTGCCAAGCTCCTTAACTATGAACACAAAACACTTCTTATGTTAGAGGTTTTTAAAAATTTTCACTTTTTTTCATTCATTTCATGTCCACATTAAAACACCTAACTAAATAAAAATAAAACAATTACATTTTTTTTCTTTGTTGCTGGAACAAAGGGTATTCATGTCAAAAAGACATCTAGAAAACTATACAAAGTGTGCTTCAAGCACATTGTGTTTTAAATTGTCAAAAAAGACACAAATATGTCCTCTAGAGAAATCAACTCACGATTGTTAATTCTAGCCAAACACAAAATATCATTCCACTATAAATTATTCGATAAGTAAATGCTCTTCAGTCGAATAATAATGTCATTTTCCACTATAAACATCCCTCCCACCTAATCGGCTAATCCCATTATCTCCCTCATCTATCATTTCGACCTTTCCAGAAAAATTCGATTCGGAGAGAGAAAAAAAATGGAGTTCACCACCGAGCAGCTTAGCCAGTACAACGGCACCGACTCATCGAAGCCGATCTACGTAGCGATCAAGGGGCCGAGTATTCGACGTCCACCACCGGCAAATCCTTCTACGGTCCCGGAGGCGATTACGCGATATTCGCGGGCAAAGACGCGAGCAGAGCCCTGGGGAAGATGAGCAAGAACGAAGAAGACGTCTCTCCTTCTCTTGAAGGTCTCACCGAGAAGGAGATGAACACTCTTAATGATTGGGAGAAGAAGTTTGAAGCTAAGTATCCCGTCGTTGGCCGCGTTATCTCCTAAGGTCAATCGAATCCTTCCGACATTCTCATGTCAGGATCTGTGTGTTTGTGTTTGAAAGCTAATAATGGAATAAATTGGTGTCTTTACTCTTTAATCCTTAAGAGTTTTGCATTGTTCGTGTAATATTTGAGATTGATGTCTCCTTGTAACTTCTGTCTCGAACTTAAAAACTTATATTAAAATGTGGTGATTAGGTGTATGGAAGATTATTTGTTTAGGTCAGTTCTATTGCTGATTTTTTGTGAATGCTCATGTCTGACTTGCGTAGACGATTTTTAGAGCGATCCGTGAATACAGATTAAGCAAGAGCGTCTAATGTCAGGTTGGATTGCTTGTGTTCTAGCAACTAAGGATGTGTGCATGTTCATAGTCACTCATTGCAGACGTTACAAAACTTCTGCTTTCACCGCTAAACTGATCACACGCTTACTATACTTTTAGCACATGCAGCAACTATCTGCGTGGTATGTCTTACAAATTGTGGTTTGAAAGATAGAGTAAACACACTGCCGTAAAGGCGTTAGCCGAAGTCGAGGACGAAGCTTTCTCACTAGCCATTTCTCTCAAGGATACGTCCAAGCCAAGAACGTCTTTGCTTTCTTCTCATCTTCTAAAAGAACAAAAAGCATCCCAGTAGAAGCTCATCATCATCCATGTCTGGTAAAGCTTGTA